>CABFOS010062212.1:0-16689 GCA_900660315.1 Diretmoides pauciradiatus | reverse complement strand
CCTCCTCTCATTAGAGATCCTTTTTTTAAACTCTTTTTGCGGGGCTCCGAGGATGGCAAGGATCTTCCAAAGAGATGCATGGTCAACAGTGTCGAAGGCAGCCTTGAGATCAAGGAAGGCGATGTATAGGTGTCTATCTCGGCGAAACTCATGTGCCTTCGCCCTTCTCGATTATGAGGCGGAGTGCAGAAATCTGGTCCATTGTGGATCGATTTGGCATGAAGCCTGAAGTTTCCTGAAGTTGCCTATACAGCAGGGCTTCTCAAAGTCCGGACCGAACGGCAAGTCAATCCGGATCCAGCCCATACCCCGTGTTATGAATACAATATGTTATGGATTGTAACGTTTTCTATTTGGAAATACATTTTCTATTGATCAAGCTTTCTAGAAAATATCACGGGTTCGGGCGAGTGGGTCAAAGCAGCACTGCATACAATAGTTCACCTGCCGTCAGTCCTGACAACTGTGCTACTATAATGCATAAAGTTGGCGGTTTGGGGGGTTGATTAACATTTTTTAAATTAAAAAACCCTGACCTGCGCATCACGAGTAGCTGTAGCTCATTCACAGCGACCCTGTCCCTGTTGAATGTGGTTTTAATGTGGCTTATTTCCCTATCGTTGATATCGTTGTCATGTTGACGTTAAAGGTAGGTCCCTCCCAGGTGATTTTTGGCATAATTTTGATTTCCTCAATATCCCAACAGTAATCGACAGTAGTCAATAAAATAAGACATTTGACACACGAATTAACAAAATGCATCATCTGGGGAAGAGGCAGGAGCGAAAAAACCAACAGCCAATCAAAGTTCAAACCAAGTCAAATGATTGGAATGGCCGAGCTGTCTATCAAACGAGCTCGTTAACGAGTTGGCAGTTGGGAGACAGGAGAGGGCGTGGCATTCCTGATTGGGGGGGGCATTGCTAATCGTTTGAGACATTTGAAAATATTTCTAAGTCCAGCCCAAACCCATCGCAGGAGATTGCACCTTTAAACAATCATTGGTGGCTAATCTTCAGCAAAGTCGCCATATTCTTAAAGAGACATGTCAAAGCACGGTGGAAAGAAAAAAGCTCCTTCAGATGGAGTTTCACAGCAGTCATGGAAAAGAGTCAAAACAAGACTAAGCAGTGATCTGATTTAAACATTGTAATGCCACGAGAAACTTTTTTTTTAGTATCAGGAGTTGGATTTGGCCCTATCAAGAATGTCCTTGTACTTCGATTCAATTCCTAGCAATCTATGTATGTTCCCTGTGACAAACATATTATGGAGGTAGTTTCTTTCCTGCTCAATTCAGAGATCATGAAGTCTCAGTTCGTGAACACATTCATCTTGCATTGAAAAGCCTTTATTCATTATGCAGTTTAGTTTGCAGTTCATATCTCTGTGGGGTGCAGGTGTCGCCCCTTGCCAGGTCCACCAGCTCTCCTGTTCAAACTGTCCTAGTGCAGCTGATCAGAATAAGGTCATACATAACTTATTAACAATGGATGAAACTATGAGCATTGGGCAACATCCCCAGTATTTCAGCATAAATAATTATAAGCAAAATAATATTTTTAAAATAAAATCCACTGTCTCTGTAAGTATTGTACAATAAGATACATTGGCCTGGAGATGGTAAACTGACAACAGAAGCCAGTGAGGTGTTGCTGATGGTACATTACAATTACATCCAAAGATGCTTCTCCTTCATGGTGAATGAAGGAGGAAGGAAGGAAGGAAAATGCATTATTTTACTTACATTTGTGCAGTGCGCCAGTAGCTACCTTCAAGTGCAATAATATGAGTGTCATATCTTCATGCTGGTTAAAGTAATTATCTTTTTCTCCAATTTTGATCGCACAATGCATACTAACACTACAAGTGTTGGCATTGACATTTCACACTTTTAATAAAACCCAAGTTTGAAGGACTAAGAAATCACTATAGTGCTGTGTATAATCCTGCACAAATCAGTCTTAAACACGTGTAGATATGCTATAATTATAGAATGATGTGATGCACCACCTCTGAAACCCCTGAAAAAAAGTCTACCATTTTGGATCCCTTTGTGATTCTGATTCTGATCCATAGTTCCCCAATTAGCTGGAATGTTGTGAAGCAATCTGCGCTTACAGCAAATCAGAATGACATCAGAAGTCACATTAGATGGTATATCATCTGAATACAAATGTCATAGAATATTGTCAGGTTTGTATTTCTGAAAGATCTTTTCTGTCTGTGCTTATTGAGATGATGCTGAGTGCTTACGTGATGAATGAAGATGAAAAGGAGAGCCAGTGGGGGGGAAATGGACAATGGGCTAAAAGCTCCAAAACAAAATAAGGACTCTGACTTAAACTGTCACCCTACAATGGCGTTAGGTAATGCCATTGTAGGAAATGCCTTAGCAAGCAAAGGTTTTCCTTTTGATGAAGTTGATCATCTGCTACATTGCCTACTGTATATTTAAAGCTGCACTAGGCAACTTTGCATGTTGGCAGCTCCAAATAGGAGAAAGAGGTGACTGTGTGAAAAAATGTGAACTTTAAAGCCAGAAATCATGAGACAATCAACTAAACTGCACACAACACACTCATGTTTACCAACCTGCCTGGGCTGTGACTCCTGCCTACTAAAGGATACCACGGGGACCAGAGAGGCAATAGATGTAACACTGCTGTCACGTCACATCAAGATCTCAGTCTGGGGGAGACGGGAGACTCTACTTTACTGCAGCCCCACTTTGTTATTTAGGCTGATGATGTGGATTTTTACATAAAATCTTGCCTAGTGCAGCTTTAACAGAAAAACTGTGGAAATCAAATAAGTCTGGTATATTAAAAACTCGTGGGACTACAGCTATGATAATGTGTGCCATGTCGTTATCCTTCTAAAGGATGATACATTTATCTTATCCTAGGAAGGGAAGTCAAAAAGATTCAAATCCAGAGTGTTTTTTTTCCTGTTGCTACTACTGGTACAGCAACCAACAGTGTTGTCTGCACACTGACTACAATGTAAAACAGAAAGCCATATCTGTATTGATTGTGCCCATGTAGCAGCTAATATCATGACATACTATGAAAACACTGTGATTCTAATAAGATTGAGAGGAGCGGAAACTGCTAGAAAACAATCTACAGTAGCACTGGCACTTTGACATTGACCTTATTAACGGTGGCTAAGCACAAAACAAAGGGCTGCTCCATTTTGTTATTTCGTTTGTGTGGTGTGGTCATCATTATTCTGTTTGCTCTGCTGGCTTCCTCTTAACTCAGAAGAGTTCCCTTAGGTCTCTACTTTCCCATACGTGCCCTCCGGAGGCCGGTATTGTTTAGGGAAGGCCTTCAGTTGGAGGGAGTTAAAGGCGTATTTACGACACCCCACATTCTTCATGGTGTTCTCTCTCCTGCAGCCCTCACTGTGGACAGGTTGGGGTGCAAAAAGGAGAGGAGAGGGGAGAAACATTAGAGATGCATTATTTACTTTGACAAATATATCACTTTGTAAGAAGTTCTAATGAGCTTCGTCGTAGTCGTGACTGTGTGACTTTCGACTTTCACCTAACAGCTGACCTGCGCATGCAGTCCAGGGCCTGGGAGAAGACCTGTGGGGCCAGGGCATGCTCCTGCTGGAGGATCTGACATTGCTCCAGGGTCAGAGACATGGCTGTACGGTCCTTTGCACTCTTGCAGCTGGTGAAACGCACTCCGTTCAGACGACGGCATGTCTGCAATGTGGACCGAGCGCCAGGACAGAACAGTAGATAAGAGTTAGAGGAGAGGAGTAGGGGGTAGTAGTGTGCTAATACAGGGAAAGAAATGGCTGTGAAAGGTAAAACAATTTCAATTTGCATGAAGCATATATGAGGTGCATAAAGAGAGTCTCTACCTCGGCTGCCTGCCAAAGGATCTCCACATTCTTGCTTTTCCTGGCGTTGACATTCTGACTCAACAACTTAAGCAGCTCGGGCAGACTGGTCGTACTACGGGAGCGAGGGAGGCCTGAGGGGAGACAGGGGGAATGATGGGGTGAATGAAAAATGAGCAGGGGGATATATAGACTTTTATTTCTGATGAGTGTTTTGATCATCTTCAGGTGATGGTATGTAAAAGTGGCTCACAGTCTTCTGGCAGGACTTCTTTAAATTGGTCATAGTAGGAGCTGAGGCGAGTCATGCTCTCCATGTTTATCACCTCCTGCAGCGACGTGTCTCCAAACCTGGGCAGACATATACTGACATCAGACATCATGACAGTTGTCTATCTTTATTTTCCTAACCCACATTTTCCCAGTCAGTCAAAGATTCTGGCGACTCTCTTGTCACAAGTCCACTCCTGTAGGCTCCAGGCTACTGCTGCTCTTATCACTTCTTCTCTCAGTTCTCTACTGTTCATGAGACATTCCCCCCTCAATTTACTCTATCTTATCTATTCTCCCCATGTTATTCTATGCTCTCCTAACTTCTCTTATCCGCTAATCTTTGTGACTCACTTCTCAGCCAGGGTCTGCTGTTCATTGATGCCGACGTTAAACAGGACAGGCTGCACACGCAGCAGCATCCCATTCTGGATCTCCCGTGGCAACGTGTCAAACATCGCCCCTGGCATTGGAACCCTGACGTTAAAGCCGTTCCTGTTCCCGGTGATGACCGGCAGCATGTCCGGGCCAAAACCTGAAGTTGCTTGGGTAACTTTAAAGGTGACATTCCTCAGGTCCATCACTCCGACACTCATGTCCTCCAGCATGGCCAGCTCCTCCCCTTTAAGAAACACAACCCAGGGATCGCAACGTTTAATATCAACACTAATGCTGCCAAACATCTTTCATGGTAACCTCAGTGACATACCCAAAACCCCAATGATATCCTCCAACATCAGAACTAGGCTTCTCCATTTCTCCCAAAACAGCACAAGTGTTAGTTAATTAGATCCAGTAAAGAAGCATGAACACACACACACCGTCACACACAGAGGCAAATTACCATAGGTGCTGAGTAGGCCCTCATACTGCACCAGCAGACCAATAGTGTGTAGCTGCCTGAGGAAGCCGTTGTCACAGAGGCTGTTCCTCAGCTTGATGATGAAGCCACAGATCAGAGCCGTCAGCTGTAATAACCACAACTCTTATCAATGCCATCCAAACCTCTGTACATACAGTACACAGTATGGATGGAATGAACTATAGGATGGCTAGCGGGAGAGACAAAGTGTTTTCAGCGACTGACCGTCTGGCAGAAAACAACGTCCCGGCGGTACTGCAGGGCGAGGCTCATGGCGATGGTAGGGGCGCTGTCCTGCATCAGCAGAAACACCATGGCCTTCTTGGCTTTGTCGCTCATCAGAGACGCACAGTCTGTCAGCGTGGTGAGCAGAGGGTACAGAGCCTCACTCCACTCGCCTGGAAACACAGTGCAGACACACACATGGTGTCCTTAAAAGGTCTCGGGGGGTTTACCATTTAATGACATTCTGTTATTGTGGCTATCTTGGTTAAAAATCCCTTTTGGGACACAACACGCCGAAAATTCATTGTGGACACACAGGTAGCTTAACATTGCTCTTACCTGGGGAAGTCTTTTCTACCTCTGGGCTCTTATCTAGAGATGAGAGATGATAAAACACATTCAGATAAAGAGTCGTAACAGAACGACATCAATCCTTTTACATTAGACACTCCACATGATTGATTTCAAACGACACTAAAGCAGTTTGAAGTGATTGTGGGAATGAACCTGTTCAACAAGCTAGTGAGAGAATGACGACGATAAGGAAGATGGTGGATGATGATGGGATCGATGATGATGATGTTGGCAGTGAATCCAGAAAGCTTCCTGGTTGCTATGGATGTCTCATGAGATATGTCTTCACGATCTTTGTGTGTGTGTGTGTGTGTGTGTGTGTGTGTGTGTGTGTGTGTGTACCTTTCTTGATAGGGTTACTCTGCTCATCGTTAGCGAGCAGGAAGACATCTTCAGAGCTACTGTCACTCTGGAGTTTGTCTCTCAGGAGCAGCCTGTCCACCCTCTGGATCACACAATCCAGGCTCTTGTCAACGTTGAGCCAAACCTTCTCCTACACACAAAACAGGACACATCCACGTTGCACAAACAATTTGCTGGAAAAACATGTGTGAACACAAACTCGACGGAGCCCTTACCCACTCGTCCTCATGCCAATCAGCTTGCAAGGAGGTCCGCTTGCTTTTACTCCCTTCGCTGCTGTCTGGCGGTGCTGCATGGCGAGAAGGTGAGGTAGCGAGGCGAGACGGGGAGGTAGGGTGGCGGGAGGGGGAGCGGGATGGGGAGCGAGAGGAAGGCGAGAGGGAAGATGATGAGGGGGATGGGGTGCCTTGCTGAGAGAACTCTGGGCGGGCGGCGGCCAGGGCCAAGATGGCTGAGGACAGGAGCTTGGAGTCACACACTGTCACCAACTGACGAGTCTACAGGTGGGAGTGTGGTAGCACAGGGGAGATGAGAGAAGGGGAAACCATTAGGGGTGGTAAGAAAGTGGGTTGGTGTGTGTGTGTGTGTGTGTGTGTGTGTGTGCGCGTGTGTGTGTCTGGGGATTGCTAACAGTATGAGTAACCAGGAAATTGATCATATTCTGGTTAAGGTCTCAATGAATCTTTAATGCGCTGCAATTGAGTGTCCATGTTGCTATGAATGAACCAGATAACAGAATAGTCCTTGCTACTCCACCCATAGATAGAATAGTCCAGCATACAGTGGAAAAATATGAACTATGTGGCCGTCAGCTTCCCTGTTTAACTCAGCAGTAGTTTACATCTGATACAAGGGAAAGAACTGATGATACCAATAGTAATAATGCACTGCTGACATCAAACTGTACCCATAATGCTTTGCAAGTCTGGGTTTGTGCAGTTGGCCAAAACCAACAGTGAAAGGAGTAAGATGTTTACATGCCGCAGTCAGCTGTTTAATGTCAGAGGAAACAAGGCCTCCTTACCGGGTTCATCAGAGTACGAGCTTAACCAGGTTATTCTAACAGTTATGTTTGCATGTGGAGACCTAAAACCAGGGTACTTAACCAAGAACAGAATTTTATGTGCATGTAAACATAACTAATGAGTCATGCAATCAAATTTTGAGAGGGAGCACAGATTTCTCTATCAGTGTTTGCTATATTCTATATGGTTTGTCTGGATTATACAGGACATACAGTACAAAACAGAATTTCCCTGAAGGGATAATAAAGTTATTTTTAGCTTGTGAGAATTGAATTGCCAGTGAGAGATATAGAGTTGAAGAGGGGGGAGGGGATCAGTAAAAGCCACAAGGGAAGGGAGAGAGTGAATCAAAGGGGACAGAGCCCCGTGTGATTAAGGAGACAGAGGAGAAGGATGAATTCAAACGCAGCCCATTAATATTAAACTGCAGATCCCACCAGTCCCTCATCTGTCCTACCTTCTCTGTGAGGATGACCAGGGTTCTCTCCAGAGCGTTGGCTGAGCGGTCCTTGGCGGCGCGGGACAGACGCTCAGCGTAGTAACACACCTGGGTCTTCAGAGTGTTAATTTGACCAATCAGCTCCTTCGCTTTCACCACATCCTGAGGCAGGAATGCCGTGCCTATCGACCCAGAGCCAGCGCTGCATGGAAGAGAAGGAAAAAGGAAAGAGCAGTTGAGCCAAAACAGAAACATAGTAATGACAAAAAAGCATTAACACCCCTGTAAACCCCTCACAAGGCTGTGTGCTCTACTCACTGTTTCCTTGCTTCCTCCAGCTTGTGGAGCAGTTTCCGGAGGCCGCAGCCCTTAAAGCCTTGATGATGTGCTGCAGGAGCACCAATAGTCACCACATCATATGTCCTGTCTGTGGGGAAGGAGGACAATACAATAATGGATCAAATGAATATTGACTGAGTGGGCCCTGCCCCTGATACACAGGAGCCATGATATATTTCACCTACCATAGCCAGACTCTCCCTGTACTCTCATTCTCTGGATGTGCAGGTTAGTAGGGATGAACTCCAACTTCTTCTCTGCTTTCAAGGTGCTTGATTTAAATGAGGGACCTGGGAGAGAACATAGAGGCAGAAAAAGATGATCTCTTGAAAATAACACTGTAGCATCTTATATGGAAATGTGAGCACCATTGCTACAAGATGTTATACTGGTGTTATTTGGTGTTACAATACTCCACAATGCTCTTACCCTTGTACTCGTGCAGGTCACCGATGGTCTCCTGGTAGGTGAGGATAATGGTCTGGTACTGAGTGATGATCTCTCTCCTTAGGTTCTCCCAGCATGGGGACAGCTCGCCCAGCTCCTCCAGCTCACACACCCTGCACACCACACAGATGCATTTACATGATGTTCTTATCCAGAGCAGCTGACAACGACTATGTTATAAGCAGTTATAAGCTCATCTAAATATAAATTCACATTTTAAAGAGAAACAGATCATTAAAATACACCTGGGTAACTATGGTTCTATGGTACTATGGTGATTGTGAATAAATGATAGATGAAGCTTAAATAACAGGGGTAGGACTCGAAAAGTTTCAAAACTTCATCCTACGCCCTTTTCCAACATTGTTTAGTTAATTGAGTTTTGTTTAATATGTTATTACTATTGTATTATTTTGCTGCCTAATTTTTAATTTTTTTATTATTTTTTTATTTTGGTTTTAATGTTCGAAATAAAATCTATCAATCAATCAATATGTCCATATATTTTACATATATTATGTGGACCAATAGTATATAAGCAATAAATATTCAAACGTGGAAAATATAATTATATAAAATATATGAAAAGGTACCCGTTTTTAATATTAACATATGTTTATACATGCATTTCCATATGAAGGGCACTTGCATACATTAGCTGTTACCTGACAGCGTCTTCCTCCAGCAGCAGTTTGACAAACTGGCGAGGAATGTGCAGGGAGAGAATACTCTCAGCCATCTGCTCCAGGATCCGGAGGTGGTTTCCATCCGTGGTGGGGAAACGGTACATCCTCGACATGATGCCTCCAAACACTGAAGCAACATCCAACACACCTCTTGATCAGGTAGCCAATAACCACGCTAATTAGACAGCTATCCAGAGGCCGCCTGTTTATGACTGATAAGTAAGTAAGTAAGCCTTTGAGAACCGTGCGGTCCATGGGCCAGGAGCCTGATTCCTGTTTCCTTAGCGTGAGGCAGCTTCATGTACAAGTACACCCCCTGGACATGACGCTAGTATGTCGTAGGGACATACTAGCGTCTTTATTACTGATGCAATAATCTAAAAAGGAGATCGATCTGTAGTTTATATAGACACACACACACACACTCACCAGCCTTCAACAGCGTGTCTTTACACAGAGACGCTGACTTGGATTTGATGGCCATGGATTCAGTCAGGCTTTCATCAACTGGGAGCACCATCTGACACACACACACACACACACACACACACACACACACACACACACACACACAATCAGTGAACTGAAATAACTATTTGGGTGAAACTAACTTCCCTATTCGTTGACCTGTAAGGTCTGGGTACATGATGACATAGACATGAAAACGAGTTTCACTATGCTCTCCTGGGAAACAGTTACAGAGAGCAGATCTATAGAATGAAACCATGCTGGGTCTCTACCATGATTCATCAGACGGGGAACTTTTTCTGACCACTCACCCTTCCATTAACAGTGTCTCCTCTCTGTAACCTAGCAACAGGAGCTCTCTGGTCCCGCTTCTCCTCTATCTGCCAGGCAATGATGGTGATGTTGCCCACACGCTCATTCTCCGCTGACCTGACACAAAGCAAAGCAGGTTCAGCATCTTAGGATGAGCAATAGCTATCGTTAAGTAATGTGTAGCAGTACAGTATTTTGTCCTATCACTGGTAGAGGATAAAGAACAATACCAGTCACATCATATGGGGCCATGGCACTGTGTGTTGTGTGAGGTGGAGTACAGTATGTATTAATGTCAGATACTACTACTACTACTGTTATATATTAGACTTGTGTTTAGCCTTAATTTTATAAAGACGCAGAACACCTGCCACTGATTAAATGGCCCAGAACTACTAATCCTCTAATTCTTCAAAAATATCTTTTATCAGAATACACGTCTGTCTGTTACCTGAGGGTCAAGTGGAGTCTGTGGTGTTTGTCCTGCAGTAGCTCCTTCACAGAAAACATGGCTGATCCTAGCATGTACATCTATCACACAAAGAGAAACACACACACAGACACACACACACACACACACACACACAACAGATTTGAAGGGCTTAACCCAGACGAGGGAACAAGGTCCTATTCATTTCCTGTGCAGGGGTTTTGCAGGAAGTGTTCCTCGGTCGTGCTTACCGTGCCCTGGGAACGGTCCTTGACATCGTACACAGAAAGTTTGACCTGAGTCTGCTGAGTGATCAGAGAGTCCTGAAAGAACGCTATACTGCTCAGATAGATAGGATTACTGGTGCCCTGCAGAGAGAGAGGAGATATACAGTACTGTCTCATGGCAGGTTGTTTGGTATGATGTGTTGTATTTGTCATAGTAGAAATAAATAAATAAATAATGTTTTGTACCTCAATGATCTCTGTTTGAGCATGCTTGGTCCAGAAGGCCTGAGGCGGGGTGGTACAGCTGACTGCCACAAAGCTGGTAGGCTTCCGGTCCAGAGCTGGGGTAACCAGCTCACTGCAGGCTGGGGCCCAATCAAATTAGGAGGAGATTACAAACTGAGGTATTTAATAATGGGCTAGTCACTAATCCTTGGGCGGGATGTAATACAGTGGCTTGGTACTTGATGATCAGCACTTGTGGAACAACTCTAATGCTATCAGGTTGAACAATTGATCAAATACTCCCTTCACTTACCCAGACTGAACTCCAGCACAGGCTCATCTGGATCCTCACTGTTGCCTATAGGATGGTAAAAACAGAGAGAGAGAATGAGGGGAAGAGGACACTTTTAAAAGATCCTCCACTGCAACATCAGTGGGGCAAACAGGTTACCATGGTAGCGGGTTACTTAGTTACCTGCGAGAGTCAGCCCCATCATCTCAGCTGAGAGATCAAACGTGTTGGCTCGGTAGACAGACCATGGTCGATGGCGGGGGCTGCGCTGCTTCCCCGACATGGTGGGTGCACGTCAGGTCTGAGGATGGGGTTTAGAAACGGGGGTGGAGGGGCTCAGGGGAAAGTGCAGGTGAGTTGTTTGGTATGTGTCTGTTGGCTTTCCCTGTGTGCTGTTCTCAGTAGTCACAGGTTGGTCACTGACAAAGCTGTAGGTGAGAGAGTGGGAGACAACAAAGGAATGAATCACTGTCGCCATGGAAACTGTTGATGCAGAGTGGACTTCTACATCTTTTTGATATTTCCATCTTCCATTCATCAATATGACAGGTGAGCTGAGTAGGATGTGCAGTGAAACAAAGGCACTAAACCAGATCGAATAGCACAACATGTGTTGATAAGTATTTTGTTACCACATGCATTGGAATGGGCTATCCACCGGGTTAAAGCGATGAAAAACAAATATGAGTCCAAGATAAAGTATTTGCCTTGATGTCACTATCTCATCCTGATTATGAAAATGGGTTGAAATTAGAGTATCTGTCCAAAACTGACAGTGGAATCTGTGATTAACAGTGTAAGAGAGAGCAGCACAGAAAGTTCCCCATCAGTATTCTACTCATTCCTTTCCCCCTGATAGTGTGTTAATGTAGGCAGTGGGAAAACAGGTGTGACTTTTCACACAGCTGTACGACGCGAAGAGACTGATGCAGCTGCAGACTAAATCTATACTTCATGTTTCCTTTCTCCTGAAGCTAATTGTGTTGCCTAAGGAAAGTGAAATCAAGGTTCCTGCCTACCGACAGTCTAAGCAGCTGTCAATGTTGAACACACCCGCACAGGCACATGTACACACACAGACAATCTTCACAATTTGATTTGTATTGAACGTTGCTGAAACACTTGTTAGACCAAGAATACCAATACCAATACACAGCTCATAACAGACATAACAGGAAAGTGACATGGAAACAAATGAGGATAAATTAGTTATTTTACAAGTCTATTCTAGGACAGTAATATGAAAGGGGTATAAGACACTGTCACGCAGCTATTTGACTGCCTAAATTTAAAATTCAATTCACAATTTTGTGCACGTGGTATATCTGTACACACAAGTACATATATGTAACAGTTCTCAGAATCTTACACTGATGTTTCCATCTCGCTGTCTAAACACAAACTCCACCTGAAATTAAAACCCAAAATAAGACTGATGTTCCTTTTGACATATATCATTATCTTCGTCCATCACAATCTAATAACACACCTCCACTCACCCACACACACACTGCAAAACTAGTTCCACCCCCAGCGTAGGTCTACTCATATTACATGCAACTGTGTGAAAACAGGAAACTAACTATGGCTGTACCGAACTTCCAGCCTATGAGTTTCCCCTCCTCTAAAACAGTTGCTGTCTCTCTCTATTTGTCTCCTTGCTCTGTTGCTACCCTCCCCACTCCCTGTGGCTCCATCGCATCTCTTTTTATTACTCTAACAGGAAGAGGCAAGGGACTAAACCACTGTTGTTTGCCTTAACCTCTCCATTCTCCCGTCTTGTTTTGATGGGTTTGTCCATTGGGTGAAGGACAGCGGCCTACTGTATAAGCAGTAACTATCATTCAGTATCCCTAACAGCAAGCATTTTAACGTATTCATTAAACAGCACTTTCTTTCTCTTTCTGTCTTTTCAGGTGCCGCACTCTCTTCATCTTCAGTCAGCAGTTTCCCGGTCAGTATTACAGAGAGCACAGCAGCTGATCAAAGCTCTTCAAATTAACATTTACCACATGCTTGCTGATTGCTGATTTCAGCATCAGCAAGCAGAGGGGAAAGCAGAGGTGTTGTGAAACAGGGAGTAAAATGGCTCCAAATAAAACTAACATTTTGATAGTACAGGGTGGCATGTGCCCCTAACGTCACCACCATCCCATATGTCATTCTCTGAACACAGCATGTGACAAGCACTTTATGCTTAGACACGTCAAATGTCACACAGGGGCTGCTACATGGGGGAAAATGATAGTATCAGCATTAAGACAGCCATCTCTAGACTGATTTGGCTAATGCAAAGCACCAACAAGCAAACATTTGAACCATAAAGGGGCGAGTGGAAGACAACAGAGCCAGTTAACATAACCTTCTTACATTTATTTTATTATTTTTTTATTTATCCTTTATTTATCCAGGAGTGTCCCATTGAGATACAATATCTCTTCTGCCAGGGAGTCCTGGTCTACATACACGTGCATGGGGGTGCATGTGTAAATATCCACTTGCCTTTGCATGCAGAAGGATCAGTGAGTGTGTGTGTGTGTGTGTGTGTGTGTGTCTGTGCATTCATGTGTAATGACTTCTGCACTGAAGATCTATTTTTACACATGAATCAGTTTGGACGTCACACACTACGCGCAATTGGAAACACTGTCTCCCAGTCAACACCCAAAGACACCTGCACGTGCACAGTCACAATCCCAAAGACACAGCCACGCAAATTATGCATATGTCGGCATGTGCACATGCAAAACGTCCAGGAAGAGGTTTGTGTGTAACACTCATTGCCGGTTTAATCTATATGTTGGCAGCTACATATGAAACCAAACACTTGACAATTACAGCATGGATGTTCTGCCTCATTAGGCCGTGTGGGAGTCAATGTGAGTGGAAACTGGCTTAACGTGCTGTACTCCCCACTGCCGGGGGCCGTGCAGGAATCTCTCTGCGAAACCTACAGTGGATCTAATGCAATGCCACAGGGAGCCAATATGCATCCTCATTACAGTGCATCTATCTGACAACCATCAGCTACCCACTGTCTGTTGGACGGGAGCACAGAGACAAGAGGGAGAGTGCTGGTGGGCCGCAGCCTGAAGCTGTTTAAATTGGCTGCAGGGTGGCCTAGTGGTTTTAAAAAAACAATCCTTCCCCGGATGACCTGGGTTCAAGTCCCATAACAACAAGCATCCCCCATAATAAGGAGTCTTTGAGCAAGACGCCGAATCTGGTAAGCAAAGAAAGAATGTCTCATGGCATTATTATTTAAATAGGTCAGGGAGTATTTAAAGACCAGTATGCATTTGAATGAATATAGTGAGTATAGATGTATTAAGACGTTGAGGTAAAGAGCAAAGAGGACTCTAAGGTGGTCCTCAGACATCTGTGTGAGAATGGTTGACAGCTCCATGGGGTCTGGAGAGGAAAGTGACCCAGTTAGGAGTTCTGGCGCCATAAACCAGGCTCCCTGTAGACACTGTCAGCACCGGCTGCACTGCAGAGTCTCTCTCTCTTCTCCAGATGTCCTCCTCTTCTTTCCATCCGCTGTCAGTCTGTCGCCCCCCAGTCGCTCCTGTTGCCCTGACTCACCTATCTCTTTCAGCCAACAGTTCTCTCTATCCTTCCTCCTTCTTCACTGGTCTTTCTCCTCCCTTATGCGCTGTCATCCACTCTGTCCTCATTTCCCTATAACCCCCATGCGCTTCTCCATTTCTATCTATTGATCCTGTTTCAGCGCAGAGCTGAGCTGGGCCGCTCTGCTGTCCCTCCAGTCTGATCTACACTTGTCTATCTGATGTACGAATGTTTGATGTAACCATGGATACCTGGATGCATTGTTAGCTGGATGACTGGCCTCACCAAAACTGATAAATGAATCGCTATAATTGATCAGCGAGGAGGAATATATGCAAGACATGAACACACGCAGACACAGACGTGCGGGGTCACAAACAACAAGGAAGAAGTCACCGTGTCAACAAAGAAGCTTTTGTTGCCCAGACAACAAGGCAACAGTGAGCATGAGAAAGTAACCTTTGATGATGATGATGATGATGATGATGATGATGATGATGATGATGATGATGATGATGATGATGAGTAACTCCTGCTAATCAAGCTACAGGGTCACATGTGCACTAAAGACAGGGTTGTATCAGAATAGATGTTTATAGGTTCACTTGACAGTCCTCATCACACATACACAGAGGGAGATGAATCCTTGCAGAGTTTAATTTAGGTCCATCTCCTTGACACAGGCTGGAGAGAAAAGCATGATTCAACAGATCAGACCTAATCCACGCTCTATTGGGAACATCTGGTAGGCCCGGGCAGTGATGTGGCGGCGGCCTGATGCAGCAAACCTCTGCTATAAGCTATAATATGGATATAAACATAGAATAGAATTTACATAATCCTTAATCCACACTATGGTGGTCTTAGGCCTGGGTGGTCCAACACTACAGTAGGTTGTTATCCTGTCTGTTTACTAGAGGGAGCACATGAACATGAATAACATACAGGATGAGCAATACAGGCAGAGAGGCTATAACTCTGGTTAATGGAAAACCTACATCTGCACGCTAGTATTCATCATTAGTGTGAATACATGCTTTTATGCGCTGACACTCAGACAATAACAAAGATTGCGTCATGATATCTGCTGATGCCCATTCAATGAGGCTGCAGCTACTGTAAGAGCTGCACTATACTGTAACAGACCCCTCATCACGAAGGCAGGCCGGGTACCAAACAAAATGACTAAAGTGAGACTGAGATCTTGTTATAAAAACGGACCTCATCTGAAACCAGCTGCGAGCGGCTGTTCAGTCTATTTGCATATAACACCTATAACAGCCAGCGACAGATACCATCGACAAGCTCGTCAATCTGTGACATTAGAAACACTCACAGGGAGAGGATTTGAAATATTCCATACCGGGGATGGAGGTGTGGAGGTCTGGGGTTCTTCTCATGTTGATGCGCATCTCGGTTGCATACTCGACGATGTCTGCAGCAGAAGACGCGCCCCAGCCCGCTCCCGGTGACACATCCAGGCGTCATGTGGCGGCAACGCGTCCTCTGTCCAGTAGGGGACGCTCTCCGTCTGCTCTGCACAGACACTCAGCACCATCAGTCGCCACAACACCGGCTAATAACCTCACCCACTATGGCAAGCTGTTCTAACATTTAATAAAAAACAGTTTGATGTCAAGGTTTTTGAAATTTGATGTAAAAAAATCGACAATTGATATCAAAATTCAAAAATCTGATATCAGTTTTTGTTTGATTGATTGATAGATTTTTATTTCGAACATTAAAACCAAAATGAATAAGAAATAATAATAAAATAAATAAAAAATACAAATATTTAGGCAGCAAAATAATACAATAGTAATAACATATTAAACAAAACTCAATTAACTAAACAATGTTGGAAAAGGGCGTAGGATGAAGTTTTGAAACTTTTCGAGTCCTACCCCTGTTATTTATGCTTCATCTATCATTTATTCACAATCACCATAGTATTCAAACAAAAGAAGAGAGAAAAGAACAATAGGCAATAATAGTGTTCAAAATAAAAATAAAGCAAGATAGAAAAGACACCACTGGTCCTCTATCCACACTATTCCTGCCCACCTCTTTGTTCAAAGTTTTTGAATTTTGATAAAGGCCTACAAATTCGGAATTTTGATATCAAGTTTTTGAATTTTGATACCAAAATTATATCACGTTTCAGGAACTTGATATCAAAATTCTGAAATGTGATATCAAATTTCAAAAACTCTGATATCAAACTTCCGAAATTTGATATCAAAATTCGGAAACTTGATAGCAAATTTCGGAAGTTTGAGATCTACTTTCAAAAGTCT
>CABFOS010062209.1:3955-14984 GCA_900660315.1 Diretmoides pauciradiatus | reverse complement strand
AAAGAGGAGATGGGAGGAGGAGGAGGAGGAGGAGGAGGAGGAGTCTTACCATACTGTGAACTGACTCTAGCACGACTCAAGAACGACTACACCACCGTCTCGACGAACGCACGCTACAAACACACGAAGACGAGACTTTTTTTCCTGCACATTTCATTTAACTCCTGTTGAAAGACGTCGGAGTTGCACCGGTGTTGTGTCTGCTTTCTCCCCGACTTTTACCTGCTTCAGACAATCGTGGTGGTGGTGGTCGCCGTGGTGACAAGGGAAGGGCGCAGGTGACCGGATCTAACTCCAATCGGGCTCACCGAGTGTGCTGCATGCCGGCGCCGTCACTGCACACACACACACACCCCCCCACGCCCCATCCCCCAAAACATCCCAACGTTTGAACTTTCCATTTTGTGTTTTCTCATTTTTGCTTTCGTTATGTTTTTGTTTTCTTAGCTGTGAGGTTCAGACTGAGAACAAGCACTTTTTTCCAGCGACGCCTGTCAGAAAGACAGAAGGACCGTCGAGGACGTTAAAGCGAAAAGAAAGACTATGACCCATCTGGAATGGGAGGCGGAGAAACAATTAGTTCACCTCACTTGTTTTGTTTGGTCTCTATTCACTGAGCTATCCACGAGGAAGATGAAGATGAGTCTGATATTTCGGGGTGGGTGGGGGGACGAATAAATGTACAATAGCTGTGCTTCGTTTTTTCACTTTGGGAACTTGGTGTTCTTTTCCCTACTCGGCACACTCCCCCCTCCCTCCCCACAAATACTGATGGACATTAAACATTTATGCAGGGAATCTTTTTTTTTTAGGGCGGGCCGGTTTAGGATTGCAATCTGTTTGTTTTTTTGTTTATATTTTGTCCTCGCCGTTGTAATTAACGTCCTATTGGTCTGTAAAGTAAATAATAGTAAGGCGAATAAATAGGACATGACTGTTTTTAGGTTGTGAACTTTGTACAGATTTAAATTTCCAATGAAACTCTGCCAAGTGCCTGGTTTCTAACCATAGATACATATATAAAACCCTTTTTTTAATTTCACGTATGTATATATATATATATATATCTATGGTTTCGCCAGGTTTTGAACTAGCTGTGATGTCAGCACTCAGGGGTGGGAACAGAAGAGGATTGTTACCTCGCCACTAAAAGCGCTGTCTCTCCCGCAGTGACACACAGCCTCGTACTGTACGTGTGGACTTGCCCCTCTACCGTTGATTACCTACATTGCTCAAATGATGTGAACTCTTTTACCGTTTGGGGACGTGTGTGGTTCTTAAATGACGACGGTGATTTTATTTTATACAACCAAGTATTTTCAGTTGCTGATGGGGTGACTGGAGCCGAATACAATTACGAGGCGCTTGGTAAAGGAAAATGCCTAGTAGAATTATGTTAATGTTTTGTGCATGTTCCTCAGCCCATCACAAATGTGACGTTACAATTGCACTAAACAGTTGCACCTCAAATAAAAATGAAAAACAACATCAGCCGGACTGCGTATTGTTCTCTTGTATGAAATGAGTCAATTAGACTATGAACGTGATCTGACTAGTCTCACTATTAGAATTATCCAGTGATGTAGTCATAGAAAAGGGTGGGTAAACCATGAATAACCACCAATATAAACACAAATCTGTATTGTTTCCGCCCATTGAAGAGCCTGTCCTCTTTGTGTCTAAGCGTACAAATGAATCCATACCCACACATGAAAGAATTACCCACTAATAAAAGGGTGGGTTTCCCCTCCACTTCACCCCTGGATTCATTTTATATTTAATGAACCTTGCAGGCTGGGGGATCTTCCGAATCCAATCAGAGATGAATGGTGAATACGCATCATTACATATGCGAGGAGATGTACCATCACGTCTTCTGATAGGCTGTGTGTGGACGAGCCCCCCGCATGAGGAGGGGGAAGGGGAAGAGGATCCTTTTAGCTTCCATTTCACAGTGTGCAGGTGGCAACTGAATCATTTGAATTTAAGGGCTTAAGGAGCTTTTTGTTTCTATAGTAGGCTTATAAAAATTATTATTTAGTCCTGTTTCAAATGATATGTAAATCTGAACCAAAGATTTCAGCCGTAATGACCAGTCAAATGTCAAATGGGCTAAAACAGGAGATGTCGTACCCATCCAACACATCAGACTGTGGAAACAATGTTTAGTTATCCTGCATAGCCTGGGCTACAAAAGGGGTTCCCAAAGCAATTTTGCAATTTCCCCACGGGGATCAATAAAGTATCTATCTATCTATCTATCTATCTATCTATCTATCTATCTATCTATCTATCTATCTATCTATCTATCTATCAAAGTGGGGTTTAGGGGCACTCAGGGGTCCCTAGAAAAATGAGGCATAGTATAATTTCACTCTTATTTCATTTGAAGCCCAGAAGGTGAAAGAATGATCCAGGAATGTCTGCTGTTATCTTCCTAAATACAATATAATCAGTTCTGTTCTAAATCATATCCCAAAAATTGTCCGATGAGGGTCTCAGGGACAGAATTACATGGGGCCCGTGGTCTAATGTGCATCTTTTTAGGGGCGGCTCCAACACAAACATATTTGGGAACCCCTGGCCTGTCTGGAATACTCCTCCACCCCCCTCCCCCACTTTCATCCTGCCTCCAATCTCCCCTGCAGCGGTGATGAGTCTGATCCCGGGCCTGACCTCCTGGCTCGCGGGATCAGACTTTACACTGAGAGCTCCTGTTTTCTTGTCCAGATGGCACTTTCGCAAATCCCATTTCATCGACAAAGGTGTTTTCTTCCAAGCGTGCCGCTGAGGGTACAGGATGTACTTGGAGGGGGGTCACGCGTGGATTAACTATCTGTGCCGCTCGGGATGTTAGTTGGCACGGAAATAGAAAAGATCTATTTTAATTGTGTTGCGATCCACCGACGAGGTCTCTGGGCTCGGTAACAAACATACCAATATGATAGTCTATTGAATGGCAGATTTTATTGGCGAGGATACACATTGTACTCTACATCTGCCCTTCACAGTTCCCAGACATATGACCCCAAGTCAACCCCAAAAATCCTCTTTACATCTGGACCTCCCTCTGTGGATGTACTTATTGCTGAGAAAGCAGAGTGTCCGCTGGTTAAACCCTGAATGTCCAGACTGTCAGTAATGCTCCTACTGTAGCCTCAAGGCCGCCTAGATGCTGGGATTAGCTAGTCCAGCGTCCAGCTTTGGTATGAACTGATCAAACCACTCCATTATTTCAAGTGACTTTACTGACTCACACTTTCAAAAGCAACTATTGGTGATGTACCTGTACATTTCTGGGTCCATTTTGTTATTTGTGCTGTGTTCTGCTTATTCTCGTAGATAACTGGCCGAGCATAGACGACGGAACATCCAGATATTTCCAGCGCAGCTACAATGGAGTTTGATAGGAAAAAATCAGTCACTCAGAATCAAAGAGCAAGGGCTTCTAGACCGACGTTCAATACAAGGAGAAATCCATCGGACCAGGAAAGAGACTGATTTCTCCATCGACAGCAGCCAAGATAGACCAGAATGCAATGCAGTAGGTTTCAATAGAGGAAAACTGTAAATCATGCCCCTTACTGAAAACCCACTCATCTTGCTTTCACTATCGTTACTGCTTTTTCTGCCTACATGTATAACTCACAGCTGAGTGCAACAGGTTCAGGCGCGTTCTCTGGGGCATGTCAAAAGGCATTCTGTGGAAATGTAGGAGATCATTTACTGACATAGAAGTAGACGAGGGCAGGTTGAGGGAATGTGGGACCACAAAAAGAATAAAGAGTTCAGTGTCCTATTCTTGTGCCGGATGCTTGATCGTAACTTTTGGTGAGTTAGGTGAGTAAAGCCGGTACCATGCGGTGGAAAAGCACCATAAGTGTCTAATAATTAAGCTCTATTTCAATGGGTCCTTGATCCTAATTTTTCGTGGTTTTAGTGGGGGTCCAGTTCAGCACCAGTTGGATAGTTGTTGTACAGACCGATCATAACGAGTTTGTGTTTTTTGTATCAAAATGTACAAGTTTGATGTTGTCGGAGGGGGTGTTGCGTCCCTGTATGGCAGGGCTACAGCATTCTATAGCCCCTAATTGGTAAGGTCTGACTTTCAGACCCGACCTCCTGCTGTGACTGACCACCACTGAAGCATCAGCACCTGGAGCTCATTTTCCAATCGTCACCAGGCGGCATTAAAAGCCAGGATGACGCTCCGGTCCGGGTCCTGATGGCCGCCCACACAGCGGATGTCCTTGGCCACCACATTTGTCTGCTTTTTCTTAGTTTTGTGTGATAATAAACATTGTCTTCTTTTGGTCACAGAGTTTTGGTGTTGTGACTCCCTCGGGATGGGTCGTAACAGTACGGAACTTCACAGATTGATGATCGGTAACAGCGCAAGAGAATCCGAGGTGGATTTTCCCTTTAAATGTGTGGCCTGTCTGGTTTTGTAATGTGATGGGAGTGTATGAAGAACAGAGTCAAGGACCTGTCCTGTTTACAGCTAATCTGATTGAGTGGTCTGGACCAGAGGAGCACAGTGTTTACTCGAGGACCCATTTATATCACACAGACAAAAAACAAGCTACAAGTTAGTAGACCGTAATTTGATTCAGCTGCCACTACAAGCCCACGGGTGCATCAGTAGGTTGATTTGAACATAAAATAAGAGTGATAAAGCACAGCACAGGTCAAGTCATTTGATGCAGCATGTGATGCCCACAAGTGTAGCACATATCGTTCCAAGAACCTTCCTAAGCCTGCCACTCTGGTCCCAGCCAACTAATTAGGCCTTTGGCGGATTCAATAGTGGATATGTCTGGGTCTGTTTGGGAAGCTGAGGGATACGAACGTCCGACTGCGCTCAAATGGAGCGTGAGCGGAAGGGGAGCGTCCTGCAGAACATGTGGACTACTGCACCTCCACGTCGGCCTTCAAGAATGTGCCTCCATCCCACCACACGCCTGAGCAGAGGGAGCGCTCACCAAACCAGACAGGTTTATGTGGACGGGCGGCAGATACATTCTGAGCGTCCAGGTGCAAAGCATGTGGTGTAAGTACGTCATAACGGTACCAGGCGCTCTCTCTAACAATACATCAGTGTTCAATGCAAAACTATCATTCCGTGCAACCGGTTCACAAGGAACACATCGGGTGCCAAGCCCCAGCTGGAACGTTGTGGCCCTAATGTCCAGGAATGTTTCTCTGCTAAAGCAAATGTTCCTTACTACCAAATGAAATCTAGATAACACATAACAGAAACCATGTAAGCTTCAATAGTCAGAAGCAGAAGCCCAGTGGACGCCATGTTGGACAGTGAAGACCAAACATCAGTACAACAGATGTTTCACTGAAAAAATAGTTATCAATAATACAGCATTGTAGTACAAGAACTTTGCATTTTAGTACACATACACTCAAATGGCTTCTAATTAAACCCTGAAATGCTTGAGGCACAGCTGTGTGTGTGTGTGTGTGTGTGAGAGAGAGAGAGAGAGTCGACCCTCTACTGTTCTACAGTATGCTGGTGTCCTCAGTTGTCCTCTGTCCACCATCACATTTCCCCGAGACACGTGCCCCTGCAGACGAGCCTCTGACTTTTCTAAACAAACCCCAAACGAGAGCAGGGAGGCGCGCCCCACTGGGGAGAGCCGGGGATTATGGGGGATTATGGCCCTCTCTCCTCCACTTTTCCTCCCCTCCTTCGTCTCCTCTGCCTCACGCTCTGCATGCATTGTCATTGTGTATCAGACCATTGCAGTCAAAACCGGGAAAGGTTTTGCCTACATGTTAAAACCCCCATCGCTACGACCATGAAGATGAGACTCATCAACACTTGTGACAGTGACAGCTTCCAAAATTATTAGATAGATAGATAGATAGATAGATAGATAGATAGATAGATAGATAGATAGATAGATAGATAGATAGATAGATAGATAGATAGATAGATAGATAGATAGATAGATAGATAGATAGATAAATTAGATTGAAAACAAAGTGTTACACCTCTGAAAGGATGACAGATAAGTGTCCTTGGTTGGTTGGCTGAAGATAATGTTTTTCCTTGGTAAACACTTTGCTGTCATCAATAGTGTTTTCTGTGAAGCCGGTTTGCCCGGTCTCCCGACTGGCTGCTATGTCATAGACACTGTGTCACTCTCCACAACAATTGCATTCCTGCTGGGATTTGTATCTGCACAGATGACTCACCGATGAATGTCGAACAACTTCCAACAATAAATACGACTTGAGTTATTTGAATGCACCTGCATGCGATGTCTATTTGCACTGCGATCCTCAAAGTGCTTGTCACGCTATCTTCATTTAAATTCTTTGTTGTATTGACTGAGATGCTGTGAGGTCACGGGCTGATACCGTGAGAGAGTGTGTGTGTTTCCTTTCCCTGCAGCCAGACACTGTGGAGCTGACACAGCAGGAGAGACAACAACAGGCTAAACACGCTACATTAACTTAAACAGCTTTCCTCTTAATCAGGTTGTTTATGACCCAGACTGTTCAGGTTTATTAGATGGACGTATTGTTAAAAAATTAAGTTTGTTGGTGGTGGTTACACGGGACATGAGTGTAGAGATCAAGTCGGACTATTGCATATGGCTTTAGAAAAACATTGTTATTAAGCAAGAAAGCAAGTCAGTGCACCTCTGAAATCTATTCCCAGATACAAAGTCATGCACACAGGACGATGGAAGAGACTTGGTCTTCCTGTAACACAATAATGTCACCTCTCACAACACCCACCCAGAAATAGTGTGACCGCCAAAGAGACACTGTGCAGAGAACACGACCGGACCAGAGCAGGACCTGACCTCGGTGCTTGTCAGCAGCAGGTCTGACCTACACTCACTTTGTTTTCCCTGTGCACCATGAAACCAGACCCTCTGTCTTTATCTGCCATCTGTCCATGCACGGCAGATATCATTACCTCTTTTTAGACGAACAAAATACTGATATTTACATGGAATTCAATTATATTGGACTCATATAATTTGGTAATTTCATGGAAAACTGATAATTGACAGAAATTATTCATAACTCCAAATTGTCATAAAAGTCCCTCTATTAATAATGTTATTACGTTACTAACAGGTTTTACTATATTTTCACCCTATTTAGTTTAGTAGATTTTGAGTTATTACATCATCACTTGCTACAGTGTCACATCAGTAGTGATTGATTGTCATCCTGTCTCTGAAGCATCCACAACAACACCACAGACTGTCTGGCAGACAATTTGCTGATGAGCCAGAAACCGCGGGCCACGCAAGGCTGTGGAAATGCAACCATGGGCAATAAGTAACATCCACACGCACACTCAAGAGTTTAGAGCGTAGGAAAGAGAAGTTGCGACCTCCAGAAACAGCAACGTGACCGAGAACAACCGCCGTCTCAGAAATAGCTTGACCACCCAAACCGGCGCCAGTGTCTAACACCCTTCCTTCGCACGGACGATGGATGTGAATGTGAAAGCCTTTCAGGTCTGGCCAATCCTGGTCAGCATCTCATGCCAGGAAGACAGACCTTCTTCCTTGATGTAAATCTTCCAGTCGCCGCGGCAGGTGTGCACCAGATGGTAGACGTCGAGGTCAAGGGCCTCTCAGAAGTACACATCTGTGGTCATCTTTCAAAAGAACCAAGACCCTAGATCAGTACAGAGATGGGGAGAGCTTTGTGTAAAGGGGTAAATAGGAAGTCATCTGGTTGACATCTGTCCACTCAGAGTGGCACACTGACCTACCACATCTGCAAGAATGTGCTAAACCCTTCACAGAAACCCACAAATCCAGGCTCTTGTTTGTGGGGTGTGGGAGTGGGAGTGCTCAGCATATGGAGAGTTTTGACACAGCAAAGCCGAACCAACACTTTCCTCCAATTTAACCGACGTGAGATGACAAACATGAGAGACCCGTGTGTTTCACCAGAAAACACACTGCAGTGTTTCCTCCACAATGTTTAGTGGTAGTTGGAGTCATTTTGGATTCATGTTCATGTTTCTGTCTCGCTTTTATGCCTTGAACCCCTGAGGTTCATTAACCCCATGTCTGGTACATAGTGTTCTTCCACACACACACACGCAGAGACTGAGGTCAGCAATTGCAATGTTTCCTGTTTGTGGTCCATTTCTGAGACGGGAAGAAATACCAGCAGCCTTCTCTTTCTACCTTGAGTCGTTCTTTGCTTTTCACTCTCATTTCCACTTCCACTTCCATTCTGCTCCCCTGACAATTGCTCCTCCACTAACCCAGCAGGAGGGATGAGGGGGACCCAGCAGGCGAGACATAGTCCAGGGTCAATAGGTCCATAACCCACTTCAGCATCACTGGGCACAGCTACACTTCCTTTAAATGGATTTCTGTCCTGTCCCTGCAACCATCTTCATCACGTAATCTATCATTCCCCTGATGTTTCTCTCCACATGCCTCACATTCATAACATCATCCATTAGTCTACATCAACGTCTTTAATACTGCATCCTTCCCTTTTCTACCTTCTCTCATGCCTTCTCTTTTCTCCATCCTTAAAGGAATACATCAATGTTTTGGGTAGATTGTCCTGTTGGTCAACTTAATTAAGTGATGAGAACATGGACACCAAAATATCCATGTTTCCAGAGAAGATTTGCCCCAGTGCTCCATGCTAACACTTTAGCATACACCATGTTGAGTGGAAGTATGCGAACAACAGTGTTGACAACTGGGACATTAGGACAGTAGCAACTGGCTGCTCAAAAGAAGTTGCTTGAAGTGGCCAGATGACATCACACGCTAATTTGCATATGAATATGTTGAGTTCAGCCACCTGCTCCTAGCAAAGGGAGGGGATGGGAAGCGCGATCATCAGACCTCTGAGGATTAGAGGAGCAAGAAGTGCAAATAGACATCAGCTGTGCCAATTTGTCGCACACTGACATTGTTCCCCATGGACCAAAAGAAGTCGGATAGTCAATAGTCACTTTTGAGCCTGAAAAGTCACTAAATGTAGTGAAATGAGAAAATGAGAAAAATGTAGCTCTAATGCTAAATGGGTAGTAACGTTAAATGAAATGCAGCCAGTATTAATCTGTGCAGCAGATTAATACGTTGTTGCTCACCAGACATAAGCTATTTCCTTTATAAAATGTATGAATCTACAGGCCACACAATTAACACTGACTTTGAATAATGCTAATGCACTGTACTATCACTCAGCATAGTGTATGCTAAGTGTTAGCATTGAGCACCAGAGTGAACAATCCACCAGAGACACATTGATGATTTTGGTGTCTCGTCGCTAAACGAGATACCTCGAACCAGCGAGACAACCCCTCCCCAAACTATTCCTTTAAATTCTCCATGGGCCTCTCTCACATGTTGTCGGCGTCCCGGAGAGGCAGGCCGACACGTGGAGCCAACATCAGCAGGCAGAGGCAAGTGAAGATCCGTGCAATAAAAGAGGACAAATGGAGTGGAACGAAAAGAGGAACACGTAGTCCGCGGCTGCTCAGGGGTGTTGGCACTGATGTACAAATGTACAGATGCACACTGCCTTGCGTGCTCATGGAAACATCACAATAGGTTAACAAAAATGTAAAATGAATGTCCAGTTTTGGTGATTTAGTTCACTGATGATCTTAAATGCAGATTAATTGAGAATCTAAGAGCAGGGGAACGAGTGTGGACGATATTTGTCTGTTTATTCCTGTTTCGTCTTACCTGTCTTTATGTATTGATGGAAGATTTACTATATGACCTGCATTTCAGCATCATATTTATTGATATATCCACTGACAAGCAGTACATCCTACAGATTGTAGCTGTCTGAAGGCAGAGAGAAAAAGAGGTAGAAGGCAAAAGAGGGAGAGAGAGATCACCTTGTTAGTAAAACAAGGACTCCACCACCGAGCTGCCTACCTCATACACCGACACAAAGACACAGCAGACGGATCAAATGCAGGAGACAGATGATGCTACAGATAGAACGATAAGCGCTCAGGAACACACACACACACACACAACTCAGATTTAGGTCAACCAGCGTGAGTGGGCTGAGCTCTAACCCCCACTGTGGTCAACGCACAGCGCCGCCCCCTCCCTTTAGCAGAGGGGCTTTAGGCTTGGAGAAGTACAGGGTGTTCCAGCACAATGTGTGTATACAGCAGGCTCGCTCGCACACACACACACACACACACACACACACACACACACACACACACACTCATTCTTTACATTGTTTGGAATGTTTCCCATCAGTCTAGCCATCTTCCATCTAACCAGCGCAGGTGCAGAACTGGACCGAATGTATGTGTGGCGCTTAGGACACACGCAAACAAGGCAGTACAGTATGAGCCGTCTAAGCAGGAGCACAGTGAATGGATTTGGAAATGACTAAACGGATATAGCATTAGTTGAGTACAGTGACCATGATGTTCCCGGACAGCAGCATAACATATCTGTGCATGCGCCAAAATCATATAAAACTACTTAGGTTAAGGTTAGGCAGTTAAAACAACATTGGTGAAAGGTTATGGTTTGGGTTAGACAGCTAAAACTTCAATTAAGGTTGGGCAAATATACTATTTCAGTGTCAAATGTCTGCTTGTTTCAGTCACACGAGCTCCACCTCCTATTTCACACCATTCATATGATTTCAAACAAAATGACAGTGGATTCCTAACGATTACTGCGAATTTGATATGTGAACAGACCGGTCACAAACACCAAACCGCCAATTGTTTCATCAGAGCGTATCAAAATTCATTATCTAGCTGGTGCAGATGACTGGGAGGATGCAGAGACCCAAATAAAACACACACCAACAAATATGTTTGTCTGTTGGCCACATATATATATACATATGCAGGAACACAGCCTGAAAAACAGAGCAACACATACACCGACTATAGAGGAGGCGTTGAGAAACAAAAGCAGAGGCAGGGTCGCTGTAGTCACGATACAGCAGAACTCGGCTTCAGCTTACACACACACACACACACACACACACACACACACACACACACACACACACACACACA
>CABFOS010062124.1:0-13577 GCA_900660315.1 Diretmoides pauciradiatus | reverse complement strand
AGACCATGCTGATCAAAAGTCAACAGAAGATTGTCTGTAGGTCAAAGGGTATGGCTGCTATGGCGCCACGAACTTTGCTGATAACGCAGCGAATGTAGATTTTGCCATTTCCACACCTATTTGAACGGACTTCTCCTAGGAATTTCACCTGATTTACGTCAAATTTGGTACATATCATCTAGAGACCATGCTGATCAAAAGTTATCAAAAGAATGTCTGTAGTTCAAAGGGCGTGGCTGCGAATACACCAAGGGTTCCCGACATGCACATAGTGCGAGGGCCCTTCATCGCTGCTTGCAGCTTTAATTGATTTTATTTTTACATTTTATTGATATCGCCTTATTTCTGCAGTTTAACAACATGACTTCTTACACCGACACAGACACAAACACAGAACTCCTCAAGATTTCAAGATTCAAGATTCAAGATTCAATTTATTCGTCACATACATGGTACACGTAGTGAAATGTCAAAAGCAGTCGGTTCCGTCCATACACATAACACAACAAATATGAGACAGCACAACAACACAACAAATAATAGGCTTGCTAGCCTAGTCAGTGCCGTTGAGGTATCGGATGGCCTGGGGGAAGAAACTCTTTCTGAGTCTCTCTGTTTTAGCCATCAATGAGCGGTACCTCTTCCCTGATCTGAGCTGAGTGAACTGTTGTTTGGGTGGCTGGGGTCTCTCAGGATGCTGCTGGTCCTAGTCTTACACCGCTTGGTATAGATGTTGTTGAGGTTAGGGAGTTGCCCCCCTAAGGTACGTTCAGCTGAACGTACCACTCTCTTCAGGGCCTTACGATCCTGCATGCTGGTGTTACCATACCAAGTGGTGATATTCCCAAGTACATAATATAACTTCCTTTTATTAATTATATACTTTCCAATAAAGAACAGATGGGATTTATGAGGTTTGATAGGGCCCAAGTAGAGTGTCTCACCCCGAATGATGAGAATTTGAATGCCGACAAAGGCAGTGGAACAGAAAATGCATCTATGCAATATATACCTGAAGAAGAGTGTCTCCTCTCGAAACATGTTGCTTTAAGCATTGTGTAGCAAGCCTAGGTACTGGACTGTTGTCATGCAAAAAGGAAACCCTTTATTCATAAGTGTTTCCCCTCCCCCTTTTCTAGGTGTGTTATTTTAACACCTGACACCTAAAATAAAATGTAACCCTCCTTGTGGTGTTTGTTTACAGACCGCCTCCGGCCCTGAGGCCAGTGACAGGAGAGGAGGCCGTTGAGAGTGACGAAGAGTCTGAGTACATGATCCCCTCCTCTCGCCCCGTCCTTTCCCTCATCACAGCCCCCGCTGCAGGGGAGACGCCCCCAGTCCTCAGACCCCCACAGCCTCAGCCTCTAGCACCTCTCCAGACACAGACCCAAGCCCAAGCCTGCACACTCAACTCACGGTATCCATACTGTATCTTCTGTAGTAAAACAACCACGTTGTTATTGATGACGTAGAATGGTTTTACTGTTGTCAGTATTCAGTCTCGATGTTCGTTGTACTAGGCTGACATTGGCTGACCTAGAGGATGGACCTCAGATGTATGAAGCCATGTACAACATCCAGGCCCAGGCCCTGACAGCCTCCCTACCACACCAGGCCAGAGACTCAGGTACTTTGACCCACTGCCTTAGTACTTACTTGCATCAGGGGGGGTGAGAATAATTTAGAAGGTGCAATGATTGACTTTCATATACTTTGTGCTTGTCTAAATCTTCTGATACTTTGTACTTCTTTCTATGGGATAAGCCCAAATGAGCAATTATTTTTGGATACTGTTTGATTTAGGTCTGCTACATACTGAGGCCCCAACCTGCAGAGATTCACATTCATCTGTGTAACCTCTCTTTTAAAATTAGACTGGTGCAGTGACACCGAGTAACATCAAATCCCTCAATCTGCTGAATATGAAGCGTTTCATTCCAAAACAAAATCTGAAAAAAATACACCTACTTTTACAGAATGAGTGTTGGCATGCAAGTAAGGCACAATATGGGTTACAGTTATGAGTCATCTTAAAACCCTTTCTTGCAATATAGTTCTGTTTTAGTGGATAGAAATGTTACGTTACCTGCTGAAAATATTCCAAATTGAAGTGAAACCAGTCATATGCTGAATCTCCATTCAACCACATCTGATTCTCATATAGTATAGTATATATACATGCTAGTGAGCTCATTGTTCTCTGTTTCCCAGACTATTCTGAGCTGCCCCCTCTGGCGATGACCAACGGTCCCTGTGAGTACACAGCTGAGGTGGGAGAGGAGGAGGAAAATGGCTATGATTTCCCAAAACCCCGACTCCCTGTGGCCCCTGCCCGACGGACCCTATCGGAGCTGGGGGGGTCTTCCTCCTCGTCCTCATCCTCTTCGTCATGCTCCTCCTCCACAACTGCCTTCAGCCGCCTTTCTATGGATGCAGATGCTGGAGCTGCAGCACGTATGTCTCTTTGTCTCTGTGGAGCCAGGGCTTGCTTTTAATATATATTTTATTTTGACAATCATTTACAGTAAGCACAGTTGTTGAGTTGATTTAGCTCTAGCTCATTGACTAAGTGATTGCCTTATTAATTTTGATCATAACATACACTCATTATCTTCTTTCCCCAGTGTTCTCAGAGTCAGTGGAAGCCCCAGAGAGACCTCCCAAGCCCCTGCCTAGACGAATCAACTCAGAGCGTCGACCAAGCCCCGTTCCCCCTGTCCCTGTCCCTGTCCCACCCACTGGTGGGCCAACAGGAATAGGAGCCAACCCTCAGATCAGTAGCGAGATTGAGCACCTCATGAGTCAGGGATACTCTTACCAGGACATCCAGAAAGCATTGATGATTGCACAGAACAATATTGAAATGGCCAAGGATATCCTACGTGAGTTTGTCTCCATTCCCTCCACCGCACATATTCTTACATAGCACACTCCTCATGTCTCTCTCACGTTCTCGCTCTTGCCCTAGCTTGGCCCAGCCTGGTTGGGTTCAGGTTGGCACAGCCCAGCCCAAAGCCCACTGCCTGCAGTGCAGCACTACCTCCAGTGCTGGCTGACGCCCTATGCCCCTGTGGATTTTTAACTGGCTGTCTCTAGTGAGCTCACAGCTACGGTGGGACTCTGTGCCCTGCACTCCATGCGCTTTCAACAGTGTCTGGCCTTGTTTAGACTGCTACAGCAGGCCCCTTCCTCTTCAAGTACATCTCTATGGGACTGAGTGAGTGAGTGAGTGTGTGTGGATCGATGACAGGACACCACAGAAGACTTTCATACGGATCCTTGGAAGACCGATTCATGCGTTCCATTTTGAAGCCTCTTGACGAAAATGTAACCAACACCTCACAAATAAAACAAAAAATGGATGTGTCTATATGAAAATTTAATATATGAGTAAATATATATTAAATGTGTGTAATATATACGTACATATACAGTATGTGAAGATGATTTCAGCTTTGAGGGTCGCTGGTAGTACAAGCGATCTCAATAGACAGGGAGCGGATTAAAAGGGGGATGTTTGGTCCTTCTATCTGACGGAGGGACGCCTATCTATAGGTGCTTTCGTCTCAAAGAGTAGAGTGTGAAGAAGTACAGTACCAGAGGAAGAGTTGGGAGGTCTTCCTCAGTATGATCTGTTTGTCAGTAGCAGAAGACATGCAGCAGAGCTTTTTCAGTCTGAATTCAGTCTATTATGGCCTTTGATTAACGTTGCTTTGGTACTTTTCTTTTTTTTTTAAAGAAAAACATGCGTGTTTGTCGTGTTGTATTTTTCAAAGTAGCATGACATTGGTTTCGGGTCTGGACTGTTGTCTGGCTGTGTGTGTGTGTTTATGTGTGGGTTTGGGGGGGCTGCATGAACAAGTGCACATGTGTGTGCGTGTACTTGCAAGCAACTTTGCATCTGCCAGACCTAATCCTCAAGGCCTGTTCTCAAACTAACCCCTCTTGTACAACATGAATGTGGAATTACAATACAGTAATATCCTCCTATTCCAACTCCTGCTTTGCAAACATACTACTACTCTAACTCATTTGGCAGGGCCTAGTGTAGCTATAGAGCCTGGCGGTGAGTTATAGAGGATCTACTAATGTTGACGACCCTGCAGTATCAGACGCCACCGTTCTGGGATCTGTGTCGGCTGAAAATGTTCTTGTTCTCTCTTCCTCTGACTCGTTGGCTGGTGTAGCTTTCTCCGTCTCCAGCCCAGTTCAACGTTGTAAAACAAACAAAAACATTGTCATTGAATATTGATTCACTTTGATAATATATTATTGTAATATGATCATAAATATTGTTGTTATAATTAATTCAGAAGTGCTTCACTGCTGCTACTATTGTTAGTGCTAAACAATTAAGCCTTAAATGTACATTTGTGAATATTGTGTTTAACCGTCATTCTGTTCTTTAAAGTGACAGTATCATCTGTGCTTCTCCAGTCTGTAATGTAGCATACTTGAAAGTACAAGCAGCTTGTGAACCTGCAGCCCTCTCAAGCTGACTACTCTTCAGTGTTTGAAACATTTTTTTTTATGATTCTCTACAATGTTCTACAGGTTAGACTTTGCATAGCAACAGTCATTTATCTAATTCAAAGCAAACAAAATGCATTGAATATGGAAACTAGCCATTTCGTAATTCATTCAAGCGTCTTGTTTGTTATCCATTTCCTTTCTCTGCAGTATGCCCCCACTGAAAGGGAGTGACAGAGGGGTTGCTGAGGTCTTTTTAAGAGTAGGCTCATGGGTTTGCTGGCTCACCCCCAAGTCTACATTTGAATCAGTATTTGGGCCACCTGTAAGAACTAACTCAGGAATAATATGTATCCAAACAAGTGGCTTTCCCCCCTGGCTGTCCCAACTGGACTAGACTCCTCATCAGAGAGTGGATTATGAAATATTTAACATTGGCATCGACAGTTCACCTGCTGCACGCGTTCCTCCACGCACAGCCAGGAGACATGTAGCCAAAAATACAGTATCTGCTCAATGAAGTCACACGAGTAGCCTATTAATTTTGTCACAACTTGCACATTTTACTTCTTATTTCCGGTGTTCACAGGACTAGAGACAGCAGTTTAATTTCTAGGTACTATGAATGGATGAATGAACGCAAGGAGCTTTGAGGTACACTGACTTCAACCTCTCCCAGCATATGAAGAATGTAGTTGGGGCGGGTGTGTAAATCGTGTCAATAGCTTATCAGCCCTAGCTTATACTGTATAATGCTGTCGTCTGACTGGAACATATCTCTGTGCTGTCTGGCCATGCTCTAGTTTTCTTTTTCTGTTCCTAGTTGCCTTGAGAAACTTAATGAAAAACCTTTTGAAAGCATTATGATGGATAATGGATGGGGAGGTTTATTTTGAAGCATTCCCAGTCCCTCCATCATGAATACTGTACCAATGTTTTGTTGATGTTTTGAGGAAGCATGTCATGAGTTATTTACATTTCTTTGTTTTGTTTTCGCACAGTATACCAATTTGTGCTTTGATACTGTCACTTTAAAGATAAACAAATTGTATAAAGTTACTGATATAAAAGAAATGGCTGTTTTATTTCATTGTGCATTCTTGTACATGTATTTTGTTCCAAAGGTTTTGTTGACTTATGTGAATAATTCTGTGAGCAGTGCCATATGTTTAGAATTATTAGCAAGTTCCTCATCCTTTGTAGAGCGTTGTTTATGAAGAGTAGTAGGTATCGCGCCGCACCTTTTGATCTCTGAAGGCAAGATGGCCCAGTATTGCTTGTATCAATCTGTCCTCTCTGCCTTGTCATTGGCATCAGGCCTCGTGTAAGTACAAGTGCTGATCTACAAAAAGGCCTCAGGTTCCTTTAAACCATGTCAGTCATAAGTACTGGAAAAGTAAAGTGGGTCCTACATCAGGACTCGTCCTCAGATGCTTGATGCATACCAGCCCCGTTACCAGTAATAACTAGTCCCTTCATTGGGATACTTCCAACTTTCTACCAGAAGAGGGAGTGGTTGTTCCATGTTGCCATGTCGCTTTTCATCAGTAAAAGGCATTTCATTAACTTTTTGATGGTTTTTAATGCTCATATCACTTTGGAAGTATGCACAGTGCTGTTAATAAAATGATAAGCAAAAGCCATGATTTTTCTGTCTGTATGAATATGTTTAGATCTGTTCATCATGGAATTGTCAGTGAGCTTCGCACTTGGAAAATAAAGCAAACCCAAGGTTTAAAGTTATAATGCTAATTCCATTATGGAGCAGTAAGGACAAATTCAAGCACAATATAAAGTAGAAAACGTGCGTGAAACATGGACATAATACATATTTTGATCATAAGAATCATCCACAACAATTTAGTAGGTCTAAGTTGGGTCTTAATCCAATATTGAGTTTCTCTTCGCTGTCAATTTTGACCTATTGATAATCTTTTTCTATGTTGACACAATATTATTGGTAACCTTTGGTATATTTCCATGATGTGTGTATAGGTTTTGAAACTTTGGCTCTATGGTTCCCTGATGAGATATTTGCTATAACCTGCTGGTATATGTAGTAACTGAATATTCAATTTAGCAATTAAAAAAGGTTTTTGCATTTGTGTACTCGAGTAGAAAGTGGTAGAAATATAGCATGTCATTTTTATGTGCAGGTGCAAGCCCATATGATTTATGAGCTAGAAGAAATACCGAGCAGTTCTGGTCAGTCTGTTTCTGTAAATAATGTTGGAGAGTTCTTACTTTCATTTAACAGTCAATTTTTATTTGTCATTTATTTTCAAAAAATACTTTACAAACACATTTGTTTGTAGATTGGGTTGAAAGTCTTGACATTAATTCATTTTTCAAATCATAAGAATTAAGAGGCATTGTACAGGTTTCAAAAATCCCTAGCTCTCAAAAACAGTAAAACAACTACTAGAGTGTGAGTATGTTTGACGCCTGTACAGAGCTGAGCACAGAGAGACTTGAGTGTTGATTGTCATATATTTCATATTCACTTTTTTCAAATGCCCTCTGCATATGTGGATTTCTACCTATTTTACATTTGTTCCTACTTGAACCTTAATTGTAATTGAGTGTAGAATGAGAGGCACTTCTATTATGTCACTGAAGGACAGAGGATATTTTTTCACAAAGCTAAAACACACTAGCAAACGGTCACATTCTCTTGTGATGTTAGTAGTCACGTGTTATCATGCCATATGTGTGTAGATATGAATATTCATTTTCATTTCATTATAGTTTGTAGAATGTATGAACACTGGGTATCACCAGGGCATCATACCCAACATTTCTGAGGGGGAGTCTAACAAACTACTTCAAGTAAATATTCAGTCAATGGATGAATGAATGCATTAAACAAAATCATGCACAGTACTGTACAAAAGTCTAAGGCACATGTTAAAAAACTGTAAAGCAAAGATGCTTTCAAAAATAATTAAAAAGTAAATCTAACTAAATATCAGAACTATAAAGAGCAGTCATGTAAAATAAAGCAAACATCTAAGACCAAATTTATATTCTAATAAAAAAAGAAATCTTTGGTGCCTGGGACTTTTGCACAGTACTGTATTTCTACTTATAAGGACGACTATTTCATGCCATGACCCATATTTGGACCAACGGGCCTGTTCTACCTTCATCCTCTTCAAAAAAAAAATACTAGCTAGTATGTTCACATACAATCACATTAAACACTCAACAAACAATTGTTTCACATAGGAAAAAAGAAACAACACAATTGCATAAAGAATAACTATAAAGAAATCAGTGCACTGGACAACTACAATTTTTCATAACTTGTATGTCACAAAAGGTTTGCTGCTATTTATGTAAGCCTTCAAATGCAGAGCTGAATTTGTACATATGACTTTACAACAAAAGACAATATTGGCAACGCTTGAACTCAATGTGCTCAAATACACACAAACCATGTCAAAACTAGACAGTGAAGGAAAAATAAACCAAGACACCTCCGACAAATGTGAGCCCTTCTAAATCATGAAAATGCCAATCCTGAACACACTATTCACCCATTTTTGACAGAGGGCCAGCCACAAAATATCTCCTTTCATATACACAAACAAGGATCAGGTACTTTTACTGTGTCAGTGATTAGATAAAAGCTATACCAAAGAACTACAACAAATGTGAAATGATATGTGATTAAATGACCCACAAGTCCATCTTCAGAAAAGGCTACAAGGTTAGGACTAGTATTTGGTGTAGGACAAGGTTGGAATTATCGCCTCAGCCCCAGAGCTTCAGTGTTCAGACTTAAGCAAGAAATGATAGAAAAGAACAAAAGAATGAAAACAGGAGAGCTACAAATAGCTAAGTGCTTCTTTCTCTCCATGAAGAGCATTGAAACAAAATAAAACGCTTTCTGGTCATGTATTTTTGGTTGATTTTTGTATAAGGTTATTTTAAATAAAGAAATATATACACAGATTATAATATATACACTTGATAAAGAGCTGTTTCAGACTGCTCTTCAGTGATTGCCTGAGGTGGTGGTTGGATGGGTATAAAAACAGTCCCTGGTCATTGGTGTGCTCTAATTATGGCTCTATGGGTGATCAGCAGTGTACAAGGTTTAGGAGAACTTCAGTCCAGGGAGGTGGGATGGTGGTGGATATATTGGTAGAGTTATGTCATGGAGCTCTCAAATAATTTCTCATACAATGTCCAAGTGGCCCAAGTTGCATAGCAACAAAACATGTTCCAGGATGTAAGTACAATAAGCAAAAGCTGCGGTTGGGAACTATTTAAATCTCGATTGACTATTATGTGATGTTAACCAACAGAAAACCGAGCCCTTCCACGACATAACTCTGGACTAAGGGGCTGTGGTGGTAGCTAGAAGGCATCGGTGGATCTGAGCCTGAGAAGAGAGGACAGGAAGGGAGGACAGGAGCAGCCGTCTGTCCGTCTGCAGTGGCCTCGCACAGCCTCCTCACTTCTGCACGTCCAGGTACTCATCACCCTTTACTCCAGAGGACAAACACAAATACAAAAACACAGGGGGAGAGAAAGAGAGACGGGTAGGGGATGTGTAAATGCGTTAATGGATCATGTATCAGGTCAGCATCCTCTTTAGTCAAAGCCGGGTCATGTGCCAGTAAACAAGATATCTACCTGGTCGCTGAGAGCTTTCTTTTCTCCATTGACCCCGAGGAGCACAGCCTCCTCTGTGTTGTCACTCTTCATCTCCACCACTATGTTGTCCTTGTTGGACTTCTCCTTGGTGCTACAAGAGCAGGAATACCTCCAAGTCAGTAAGACCCCTTTGTATAGCGCATTATAATGTATAATCTACCATAATACTGAACTATCTTCTGTAGAAATCTAAATCAGTCTTAACATAGACGATTTCTTGACATGGTAGCATGGGACCCCAACACTGTTCTCTAACAAAAGCCTCTGAATGAATGCCAAAAAGTGACACTTACAGATCCTGCTTGCCAGACCGACCACAGATCTTTCCCTTTTTATAGAGGAAGTAGAGCACGCTGCCCAAGATGGCCAGCAACAGGATACAGATGATGATGACTGCGATGACAACACCACTGCCCTCTGGTGGGACAGAAGCACAAGGACAACCACAGGGTTACTGACTGTAACTGTGTTAGGCTTGAGATGACCCTATTGGCAGGCAGGACAGGAGCCGGTGCAGAGCATAGTGTACAGGATGGCGTCAGGCAGGCTGTGCAGCATTCCAGCATGTAGGCAACTAGCATGTGTGCTTCAAAAGAGTGCAGCACTAGCATCATTCAGGAGACGTAAATCTGGCAACCTAAAGAAGGTGAGGTGTGATGTCATTCAGGTGTGTGGCAGTGTAGGAAGAGGAGTGTGCTCTTCAGAAAGTCTGCATGTACAGTAGCATGATGACATGCACAGGTAACGGTCACGGCTCGTTTCTGTCCTGGCCCCACAGTGGTGGAATGAACCTTTTACTTTAAAAAGTAAGTACCCTGGCTCTTCCTCTTAGCACTTATTGTATTTGTATTGATTTGTTTTTGCACTTTTACTTCATCACTGGTTCTATTCTTAGATGCTTGTTTAGAAAGGAGATGCTGATTTCTGGTGACTAGTAGTTCTCTTGACTACCTACGTTGAATGCACTTATTGTAAGTCGCTTTGGATAAAAGCGTCTGCTTAATGACTGTAATGTAATGTAATGGTGAAGATGAAGAATAAAGCAGTGGGTGTTTTTATGCTTTGTTCAGTGGGCAGGGTGGTCTGATTGCAAGGAGGCAAGAGGAGGGAATGCTGTGGAGAGACAGAAAGGAGTGACCGTGTGGGAGGGTCCCAGCAGGCTTCCATACAAACCTTTCTTGATTTTCTTCGGTGGGAGAGCTGCTGCTGCTTTGACTGAGAAAAACCACATGAGCATAATTATCAACGGGTAGCTAGATGTGTATAATTACTGATATCAGCAGGCAAAAACGTGTGCCTTTGTTTAGCAGAGGCTTAAACTAATAAATGTTTGACTTGAGGTAATCCTATCATTGATTTCAGCCTAAACATTTCGAAGCCAATCCCAGAGATAGGTGGACTGTGCTGACTCTGGCGGTAGAGGAACACTCATCTCCAGCAGCAGGAGGCCTAGCAGGCCTGGTTAATCTCATTTGACTGGTGCTTCACAAGAAACAACAACCTAAAACAGATTTTCCTCTGAGGGGCTGGAAATGGGAGTCAGGAGACTTGCCATGAGTGCATTTTAAACATCAGCTGCCTTCTACAGTTTCACTGATACGTGCGTGTGTGTGTGTGTGTGTGTGTGTGTGTGTGTGTGTGTGTGTGTGTGTGTGTGTGCAGTAATGCATGCCCTAACACTACTCTCTGAACATGCAGAAAGTAACGAGAGAGAAAAAAGGGCCAAAAGATCATTCATACATCTGCTTTATTATATTATGAATTTTCGTGGATAATAAAAGCTTATTCTTTTCAGTCCCCAATGTTTTCATTTTCTATTATTTGTAATGTTGCTATTTAAGGACCAAATGAAAGCAGATAATGATCCTTATTACATACTAATTCAACCAGCAGAAAATAACAGCCGTACCTACAATTAGTCAATAAAACACCCCACAGCAATAACAGACCTCACTGGTATAAACCATGAGGTCTATAAAAGCCCAGCACAGGCCACAGTCAGTATACAGTGTTTTAATCATCTAATCCTTAACCCTGCCATAATGACCTTGCTACAGCCTCCAGGTGCTTTCTTGTTTTCCCTTCTCTTTCTCATTCTTTCTGTCTGAGTCATAGAAAAACAGCTCAACCAGATCATGAATGAAAGTAAAGCCGATAAACCACCTAATACAGTTTTCCTGGGAACTCTGTGTTTTTGTTTGGTATTGGAATTTTCTTGCTCCTACATGAGGCGTTTTAATGACAGATAGATTTCTGGGAGGGAGGATTTTTTTAGTTGAACTGCCATGACTGACGAGGCAGGCGGTGCAGCGTGACATCAGTGTGGTCTTACCTGTGGAAGTAGCTGTGGTAGTGGCTGATGTGGTGGTATGTATGACTGAAAACAGGTAGAGGCAAAGGGAGGACACTCGCTGTTAACACACAGGGGGTGGAGGGATGCACAACAACCACACAGCCTCTCATTCTCACGACCTTACTGGCTACAGGCAAAAGAACTCCGGGGGTTAAACGTAAACAATAAATTGACATGACATGAAAAGGGAGGAACAAAGGGGAAGGTAGAAGCAAGGAGGGTAAGACAGAGATAAGCACACACACACACACACACAGCATAGAGACAGGATAAGCATACAGGAACTCACTGGCTTTGATGCTGAAGGCCACAGCGTCAGTGCCATAGTCGTTGGAGGCGTTGCAGAAAACACTGATGTCAGAGGTGACCTTGAACCTGACCACACTGTGGATACCATCCTCAGTCATTTTATGGGACACTGTCTTGAGGACCTGACGTAAAAATGCATGCATTCAAAAAAAACACCGAAAGAAAATGCATGAGCTTGATGATGAGCTTGTGGAAGGGAACGGTTATTATTTCATTTGAACTTTTTTTCTAGGTCAGATTTGCAAGCTCTGAGGCTCTGATGCATCCTGTGCTAGTCATGAATGAATAGTGAAAGTACACGTCATCCCCAAAGTTTCTGATCACCTAAGATATTACCCTTGATGGACAGACGGACGGATCGACAAACAGATGAGCATAGACACAAGATCTTGCAGTCGTAAACTCATTCACGGCTAATCCAAGAAGAGCAACTATGGGAAACTTCCTTCTACTGTACCTGTCCATCAGAGGAGGTCCAGGTAATGTGGGGGGTAGGGACACCTTTAGCATGGCAGCTCAGGTTGACTGTCTTATCAACGGTCTCCTCTATGGCCTTCACCATTGGCTCACTGATCTCCGGTGGGCCTGGAGAGGAGAGAGATTCAAACAGAAAGACTAAACACTAACTTTTGTGTGAGTTGTAGCCTCATCAATAAAACCAGAGTACTTCTTCAAGAGGGGGATGTTGGTTATGGATCAGAAAGAGAACAGATCTAATGTATATTTGTTATCAGACTCACCCTCGACAAGAACACTAAGTGTGCCACTGGTTTCCATTCCCTCAATCTCGGGAACGGTCACCACACACACATACGTCCCAGCTGTTTCGAACACAGCATCCTTCAACATCAAAGTGTGGCCCTTTGAAATCTCCTCTCCATTCTACACACACCAAGACACAAAAAGCCCAAACACAAATATAAGACAGGGGTTATCGATCAAGGAGTTATCAGTGTGTGCGGAGCTGCTCAATTACAATGGTTGATAGTTGGGCTAGTAGTTGATGAAGTTGAGCTTCCCCTTGAGACAATCATTTCCAATAGGATGCACAAAAATGTTAAGCAAACTACAAAAACAAAACAAAAATGTAGTCTCTCTGTTTAGTTTATTTAAGTCTCCCTGTTATTTCTCAAATCTTAAATGCTCCGATGGCTCATAAATATAACTCACTTTCTAACAAGACTTTTGTTCTTGGATATTTTATGTTTGGTGGTTTATGATTACTGGTTGAGGGACCAAAATTAACGCCCACCCACCCGACAAGCGTCAAATACCAGCAAAAGTTGTGTTTGGCAACTTTTTGAGATGAATAACATGTGAATGTTATGTTATGAATAAAACAGACATTTTTGTTCTTCTAGTTTTTAGCTCTATTTTTTTTTCTTTTTCCCCCCAATTAAATATTTTGTCTTATTTTCCTATCCCTCTTATTTCAGATTAAGTGTCACGTGGGAAACGTGGCAGGAAGAGAACAATGATAATCTCCTGAAATGGGTCTGGGGAATAAAGTGATGCCTATCTGAGAATGTAATGATAGGACAGCATAGCTCCAGGCAGTACTGAATGCCACATATCTAGGTGCTGGCAAGCACCTGCGCCCAGACAAACACAAAAAAAAACAAAAAAAAAACAAACAAAAAAAACAACGAGAAATCATGTTACCGCACCCCTACACTAACCGCTTGCCAGCACCCTTATATAAGACTTGCAAGCGGTTAGTGTAGGGGTGCGGTAACTTGAGATCGGAAGAGCACACGTCTGAACTCCAGTCACCAGATCA
>CABFOS010062095.1:5244-15508 GCA_900660315.1 Diretmoides pauciradiatus | reverse complement strand
TCATAAAAACTTGTTTTTATACAGATCATATCGACATTGCTGTTATGGCCGATAACCGGTATTTACCAATGTCGATATGATCTGTATAAAAACAAGTTTTTATGATAATCAAATTTTGTACATACTGAAAAACACATGCAAACACTATGAATTTGAAAAAGTATTGTCTTTCTTTATTTCCAAAACATCAGGAAAAGCCCATAAATCATAGATTTACCGCTAGAGTTGGGTATCATTTGGGGGTTTTCCCAATAATAGTGCTAAACCGATACTTTTAAAACAGTACCGGTGCCTAAACGGTGCCAGAACCGATACTTTATAAACAAGACTAAGTCTAAACCTAGTATGTGGCTGGACCGTGTGCGCCCTCCTTCAAGCTTTTTTTTTTATTGCTAAGACAAACTTGAACTTGAAATGCTTCTTTCCACCTTCTCGCTCCGCTCCCCATAGCTTATTGAAAGGTAGTACACAGAGAAAGGAAACTGAAAGCAAACAAAGCATTTGCAGTGTTTGGGGTTATTTCACTCTTGTAAACAGTAATGAAGCACCTAGTGATGGCGTGGGCTGTGATGCTTCTGTTGCCTGTAACGTCTTTTTCGGAGCACCAGAGGGTAAATATTACTCGACAGCTCAGGCATTTAAGTGATACCAAAAGGAGGGACCGAGAACTGCGTTGCGATTCGGTCCGGTAGATACCACATTGTTTCCCGGCTAGACGGAAATAATCATCGGTTGTTCACATCACACCAGTTTTGCTCATGGGACCAATACCGATATGATTGCCGATATATCCTGCATCCCTAATAACGTTTCAACATTCTGAGAACAAAGAGATTGGCAACTACTGCAGAGTACAATGTTTCTGCTTTTCCGTGTAGAGGTTTCTACACAACTGCACCCGATCTCATACAAAGACAGTGTTGTTGACTCCAACAATTAGTATTTTGTCCTCAATAGAAGGCAGCCATGAACAACAAAGCCCAGAGTCACTACACTGGACTCAAGAGTGGCTAGCTGACGAAGCCCAGACCATTGGCCAGGGTCATACCATGACACCTCTGCCCTTCTCAATCTGCACCCCTGCCCACACGGTCCTCAACATCCGGCTCACAGCAGCCAAGAAACCATTAACAGTAATGAGAATCGATGGAGGTGTTAAAAGTATTGGCAGTCCAGCCTAGAAGCTGCTCTCAGTGCTGTCTTTATTAGTCTGGAAACAGAGCAGCGATCTCTAGCCGGCCAGCTTTAAATAGGAGTGCATTGATCAGAAGGTCAGGGCAGGTTGAATTCAGCTCTTTAATTGCCTGCGTCACTCCTGATTCTCACTCCAACATCTGTCAATTATCTCCCAGCTAAGCCTGGACTAGCATCATTCATGGGAGTTCACATACAGGCTGAGGTTGAGGCATTTACACAGCTTACACAGGAGATAGGGAAATTAACCAACAATGGGTATATTCTGCATCTGCAGTCACACTACGCTTTGTCAGTAAAGAATAGATCTCCAAATTCAACAGAAAAGACTCTGGCTTATATCAGAAAATGAAGCACACATATTATAAATTGGTTGTATTTGCTGCTGCACTCCATTTCTTCGAATTAAGCTGGCTTTAGAGACGAGTGTTGGCCTTCATCAAACAAATATGATTCTGTACAAGACCTATATGGTGTCCTTGTGGTGATGGCATACAGACTTAATTAAAAAGCAGTTTATCTGAAGGTGATTTCAGATCTCTAGCTCCTTTGTTGTTCAGATTACTGTATTCTCCATAGAATACAGTAATGTTATGCTATTTAGCTCGACAGTTACCATTGCAGCAAATGAACCATTAATATGCTTATATAGCATATTATGTATATATGTGTGTTACAGTAAATGTGGGTAAATGGACCAGCACAAAAAAATAAAAATAGAGTCAGGTGTTAACGTTAAGAGGTCTTAAGCATTCAGTCTGAGTTCAACTTACACATTTAAATTGTATTTGTCCAGAAGGGCAATTGGCTTCGCAGCAACTATTCAAAACAATACATAAATCATTAAACTGAAAGGCGCAACAATAGTCTCTTGCCAATTCAGGCTGCTTATTGTGGTTTATTTGGACAGGAAACGATTAATCAATCCAATACTGTCAGACAGTAATTTCCAAGTAAGGTAATTGCTCATTTTTCAAAGCACCGACAATTACCACAAACACATGTCAATGCCCACAACAAGAGCCGGCGGCACCTGGCCTCCATGTATGTTAGCAAAGCTGACTAGAGGACAACCCATCAGGACCACTTAATATACTGATAAAACAGATTAATATTGACTTAGCAGCCTCATGAATTTCCCCTCTGGTTTTTGTCTTGGTTTTTGTCTTTTGTAAGTGCAACAAGGGACAACTTTAGGTTTTGGAGTTCACATAGTTGTCAAAACCAAACATTTCACATGTATTCCTAGATTCTGCTATAACTGGTGTGCAGGTGTGCGTGCAAGGTCAAAATAAAGGATGCACAGCACAGAATACGAAAAGAGCTTTTGCGTACCAACATTTTTGCCATTTTTGGGACACAGCTACTTACTGAAACACAACCAGGTATTGAGAGGTCTAATTCATGAGTTTGGAAGCAGATATGAATCCCTCAAGTCATATGATCAATTTTTAATGGCCTTGACCTCAGGAAATGCAAGTCCTCCACAGTTTTGGCAACACAACAGTTAGTAACATCCTTCAGAAATATGAGACCAGCTTGTCTGTTGACAGAGACTCCACTGTAAGAGAATGGATGCGTTTAAAGCAAGCAGGAAAACGTTTGGCAGCCTACTCCAACATTTAGAAAGTCCTTCTGTTGTCTCTGACACTGCCCTCGAGCACTGCTGCATGTGAGAGGGGATTTTCACATCTCAACACAATCAAAAGCAAGTACACGCAGGATCTGTCAGACGCTGCCTGTCAGACTCTCGTCTCTCATCCCTGATGCACATCCACTTGTCTAAGATAACAGAGACTTTTGAACCAAAGCCAGCTGTTGACTTATGGATGCAAACAGCTAATCGCAGGCTCAACCAGGGAGAAAGAACTAGGACTACATCTTCATCTACCATGTTTGAAAGAGAGGAAGATCGGGAGGAGAGCAGTCAGGAGGGTAATGATGACGAAGATGACGGGCTTGTAGGATAACCGGCCGCGTAAAGGGTGAGTACCAAGCCACTTCTCCAGGTGCTCCCTTGAGAACCAGACCAAAAAGAGTTATGTGCACCCCTGGTTAAATATTATCAACTGTCAATCATACATTTACGATTTTCATTTTTGCCTACTGGGCCAATGAAAATAACTCAACTTGGCAGGTAAGAAAAAGAACTCTTAATGTTGTGTCAGTCTATCCGTCTCTAGTTCTAACACTTGCTCGGAGGGGGGGGGGACCAGTCAAATCCTTTTGCACACTAATCCCCAGATGTCTGACTGCTTCAAGCAACAGCCCTGTCAGAGACGTACCCTGGCTTTAGAGTTGGAGCTGTTCAAATGCCTTGGCAGCTAATCAGCAGCTATCTTTCATCAAACACAGTCTGATAGGGTCAAGCCTATCTTTACAAAAATCCTCTAGGATAAGATTGTGTTTCAGTTGCACAGTCATTGTAAGTTTTAATGTTTTAGTATTCCAGTACAGTATGTGGAATAGTCCAGCCTACCACGCAGACCATATCCAGATGTCAAAGGGGCAGACGGATGGGATTGCATGCAATCTAATCTAATGAAATCATATAAGTAAGTTACAGATATAGACAGACAGCTGTGTAGGTATTACAAACAAATCCTAGAGAACCTGGGACCCAGGGACTGGCAAATCCCCTCTAGCAGGGCAAAAGTTATTTCCAACTCCCATTAGCTTGGAATATGTAGATGTAATTCATATTAAACATGATAAACATGGGTAAAGGGTCAATTTTACATTTATATTATAACACTGCAATTTTAATGCTATTTTAATGCACTGTATCCTTTTATTTTCTATTTCATGTATTTTCTGCGCCTTTTATATTTCTTTCTTTCATCTTTTTCCTATGTAAAGAATCTTGGATTGCCTTGTTGAATGAAATCAAATGTATTATACAAATAAACTTGCCTTGCGTTGCCTAAAGCGATGATGCTGTTAACACTTTTTCCCATTCATATCAAAATCCTCAGAGCTCATTACCACAACGAAAAACCAACAATATTACGAGCCATCATGAACAATGGCCAACTCTCTATAAAATATGTTAGTAATAACAGCCAACCTAACTGAAAAGCTTGTAGCATTAAAGGTCATCCTCACATGAGCTGGTAATCAAAGCAAAACAATGTGCAAAGCGCAAGCGATATTGTTCTTCAACTGATGAATTTGAGAAGTCATGTAACTATGAAATTTGACCATGTTTGGGTGCGGTAAATGCTGCACTAAGCCATTTCCTGCTGTGGATTAACATGATACTGTGCAGCAGCCTACTTCTCAACTTCAGTAAGACGGGATGCTTCGCCAGAGCAGTTTTCAGACTTACTGGGGTATGAAATTCATTTACTTCATACCTTTCTCAGATGTCATCCAAAATCAGTGTCCATTAGGATCTGATGGGAAGAGTTTCTACAGAGCATGAACTTGCCGTGCTATCAGCAGAAAGCCAAGTAGCCAAAACTATAGACCCCAGTTCCAACTCCACATCCGTATCCTCTAGTATCGAGAGGATATGGATTTGGAGTTGGCTGGCTAGACCAATTTCAAGGGATATGCAATCTACCACTGGAAAAGCAGGAATAGTCTGGCAGGTCAGTGCTCAGGACTAAAGGGAACCTGTAATCAAACACTTGGCTATGGCCTGAAACCAATGTGCTTACTTTCATGTGATGCAAGGTCAGTGTGACTTTTTCATTCCTCAATTGTGCCTCTGCATATGTAGTATATCCCATGTGGCAGTTGGAGTATGAGTGAATTTGCTGCTCTATTTTTTAAATTCTCCTGGGAGGCATACATTGCATGCTCCCATAATGTCATTTCAGCAATTACATTCTTGTCCTGGGAAGGCAGTAGATAGTTCTGAAATAGACAACCGAAGTGAAGTACCGTAGAACAGACGCTGGGTAACACAAGACCTCTAAAGAGGAGGTGAACATAATTAAGCTGCTATGCCAATTAAATGTCTTAATCTGCATGATAGTGATAATGACAGTGACTACTCATTTGGACTGATGCTATGGTGCAGCATGGACATAAACCGCATTCAAGTGAAAACCTCTCACCTATGATTAAAGACACTTTCCAATGCTTACAGTGGCATAAAGCCCTTCCTTCACTGTTCCAGCCCTTTTGGGGAATGAGATCTAACAAAAACTAGTTACTACTTGTAACTGTTCCTGGATTATTAAGCACACGAGGACCACATGAGAAACACCCGAGAACAACTAGGGTCTTCTGCCTCTCTTTCCAGATTCAGAAAAAACCCTAAACAGACGAGGCGCGTGGGATGGCATGTTGGTGTGGTCGGCTTCATCTGATGGCGCAGCAGGCGGTCTGCAATTTATATTTGCGTGCAAATTTTTGTTCACTCAGTATATTCAATTAATAAGCTGCATTTATTGCATAAAAATGAGCTGTGTAACGTATGGCCTTTGCAAAACATTAGCACATCATGAACAATGTGCATGATTCATTGCTGCACTTAATCTTCCTTGGCTTGGAGAAAAAAAATTTCACCATGGCACCATGATATGGAAATTTTGTCACAGGAGGCCCATTTATTGAGTGGTGCTCTCCTTGCAGCCTGTTCCTGCTGAGATCTGTTTTCACCTACCAAAAGTGACCATTTGTCTTTATTTAGTAAATTCTTAAATTTAAGGATAGATTTATATCAAAAGCAGCTCAAAAGCAATTATGGGTTGTGTGAGTTGGAGCCCGGGACTCTGTTCATAGTGGAGAAATCCCCATCGGATCTCACTCTCCCCTCGGCCCCAGGCTGTTCAATCGGATCACCCTCACTCCAGCTTTAGGTACTAGTCATCACCTGGGGGTTTGTTATCTATGTGATGCGCAAATGATGCAAACCTGCCCAGGACTTCGTAGATTCAGCTCGGAATCACTGCACTGAGCGGAAATACGTCAAGAAAAAGGTCCAGTATAACTGCTTCTAAAATAATGTCTAATTTTAGCATTTTTATTTCTACTCGTGTTGCATATGCTAGATACGTGTACATAAGTGAGACAGCTTGGTGTATTTCTTCACTTTTGACAGAGCCAGGCTAGTGGAGGCAACTGTTTCCAGTCTTTGTGCTAAGCTAGGCTAACACTCGTTTTATTACGTTACATTTTATTTTTCTAAAACAGCTCTGTACTGGACGCACAGAAATGAAAATGACATCGATCTGCATCTGATCTAACCCTAACCCATCCTGCCACCTTTACGAGCAGGGCATCAAACTGGGTTCTCTCCAGCCTGAAATAATTCTGGAACATGCCATCATCCAGACGCAACTCCTGAACTAGCCTTGAGCGCAGGGCGACAGCGACACGGCGACTTGGTGACATACAGGTGTGAGTGCAGGACATTCAATAGAAAACAAAGACACCCAATAGAAAACAAAGACACAGAAGTTGACTCACGTTTTGAAACAGCGCCACACAGAGGCTCCCGAACGCAAATGATTATTGATTTCCAAATGAATGGATATTTAGCATTATTTTTGGCATAAAAAAAAGATTTTTTTGGCCTGGCTGGGGTTGTCGTTGGCCTGGCCCATCAGGCCTGTACGATTATACAATTATAGGATTACAGGAAACACTGCTGTAGAGCCTTGCAGACCCAGTCATTAGCATCACTCCATCGACCATTCAGAGGACCTCCACAATAATCAGTGAAAAGAAAATGAGAGCAGACCCAATTTGTCTGTTGTCGTGTTTCTATGATACTGGGTAGAGGACTGAACCACAGTTCTTTAGTTGAATGGTTGTGATAGACAGCTGTACAGGGATTTTTGCTTGAACAAACCACTAGACAGTAACAAAACTGGTCTTTTGAACCCTTGTTGATTGCACAGTCCAGTTTTGTTGAAATAAATAACAGCTGGTCATGCAAGACAAAAAAAAACTTCCCACGCACTGATTCACAGATATGACTCAGCTTTTGTTGCTTTGTAGACATGTACAGGGTAGGTTATGTTTACAGATTGTCTCAGATGACACCCTCTCACTTCCTGCCTTTTTTTCCAAAATCCCTTGAGGGTCAATAAAACATCCTATAATGAGAAACCTTGAGAAATGAGAAACCACCCCAAGAGGGACAAAAACAATTTCATCCAGAACATAGGAAATGTTCACAACATGGAGCCATCTGCCAGGCTAAGTATAGCATGATGGCCTTAGGCAGTAAGGTCTAGTCTGACAGATCTAGTGAATGAAGTTTAAATAGCACTGGGGCAATTTTAAGCGAGGGGCTTCTGTAGAGCTGTGTCCAATAGAGAGGTGCAGACATCCTATACCATGGTGGTGGTAAAAGCTCCATCTTCTAGGATAGAAAGTTCTCACTCACACTTTATTAACTGATGGGATCTTGCCCCATATTAACAAAGTCATGCAATGGGAAATGGCCTAATATAGAATGGCAAACGTATGTGGCTATTGCTTCACATTAAGTCCCCATGAAGTTAAGAGCCTTGAGATTCATTTATAATGAAGCCACTTTCAAATTGTAGTCTCAACAAAGACCTTTCAGCATTGCAAAACAAAGTGCTTATTCATTCAGAACTTTTTGAGAGAGTATTTTCACATGCTCAACTCAAAAGCTATGAGGTTTGCCTGTTTGGTTATGGTATTTTATGCTTCTCGGCTGAATTCCTCAACAAGCTTTCAGCTACTGTAATGTTGCACACTGATATTCAAGGACACAACACTTACAGTACGTTATACACAGGCTCTGAAAGCAATCACACAACCAATGCCAACCAATCACAGTAGTTTCAAGTAATACAAATATTGGCCATATGGTGTAAAGTCAATGTGCTCTCGTGGTAATGCATGTTAATGAACTCAATGCACAAACAAGCACAATCTTGAGATTGATCAAGGAAAAAACAAACATACAGATATTTCTCCCTTATGTCTGCAAAAACTGTAATTGTGAAGGAAGGTTTATTTTATATACACAATTGAATGAATATATACATGAATGAAAGTTTGTGAGCTCCTTGTGCAATTATAGAACTGCAAACTTTATTTAATCCAAATTTGCCTTTTCATTACCTGAAAGAAAGAATATATAGTTAACGATTCATACAGTTTAACTGGAAATTGTGGGGGCGTGGGGGTTGTGTGACACTATGCTGTGATCTAAGGAGACCTCAGAGGACCTCAGGAAGTGAGCAGTGAGTATGCATCAGTCCAGGAGGATTTGGGCTCGTCAGATAATATACAAATGGAAAGCATTTAACATGACAGTGACTCTGTCTAGAAGTGGATGTCCTTCTAAAATATCAATAAGAGCCACAATACTAAAACTAGTAAAAAACAAAGCAAGAATATAATCCAGAGATCTACAGGCCTCCATTGCTGCATCTGATGTCATTGTGCATCACGAACATTAGATAGAAATGGCATTCATGCAAGGGTAGCAGGAAGCCTCTACTGCCAGAGACCACCTGAAGATTTCTGAAAGAAATCAAAAAGATGATCTCAGAAGGTCTCAGGAAGAAGTTACAATAAGTGTTGTGAATTGGCCAAGTCAAATTCCTGACCAAAATCCTAAAATCCTAAATCCAATTGAAATGCTGTGGCAGTTTTCTTAAATAAACAATAATAGTATATATTTATTTGTACATGCCATTAAGTTGGGATGTCTTCATTAAGATTTAAGGATTAGGGAAGGATATTCCTCTAATGTAAGAAATAATGACCATCTCTTGTAGGGTTCAGAAACTTGCAATAAAAAAAACATGACTGCCTGGAAATGAAAGACTAAATATGAACAGTCTGTCATCAGAGACGTCCAGCAATGCCTGATAAGCATGCACATGCAGGTGTACACCTGACTCAATTAAAATGTCACTGTCAATGTCAGCCTAATCTTATTTGACTGAGCATCACAATCACAGAAAGAAATTATAATAATGTCCTATAGAAACTGGGACATTGTCAGTGTTTCTAGAACTAACTTAACGTCTAAATGAGAATAACTGATTTCTGTGCTTGTGGAGTCCTAGGTACGCTGAAGCAAGGCTCAAAGCACCAGTCATATCTCTTTTGACAGTACAAGTTCACATTATGAACAGGGTACTGTAGCCCAATCCCAGAGTAGAAAGCTAACCTAAATGTGCATGCTACGGGAACAGGCTTTTGATTTTGATTTGAGCCAACTCCTGTTCCGTGTAGCCGGGGTCACCTTGCCCAAATTAAACTAAACTGACAGATCTGAAATGTGGTGCAGACAAATTCCTTTTCAAGAAATATGATTGTTAAAGCAGTTCACTAGAACAGCAAATACCCATAAATGATATTTGAAATGGAATGGAAATGAATTTCTGCAACTCATTAGGATTTGACCAGTGTAATCAGTACATCAGAAGTAAAGACTGGCTTGGAAACCATCATCCAATCCAACTATACTTTGCAGTTGCAGTGTAGGCGAAATATGTATTAGTGGAACCCTCGCTGACTTACAATGCAATAGACCATTTTTTAGTCCTGCTGCCACAATTAAACCTGGCCTGCATGGAATAATTCAGAAGATGACACTAGCCTTCTACATTGTGATGCGTGGACATCACATCAGCAACTGCACTGGTGTCCACATATGTCCATGGCCTGTACTGTCCATAAGTGCAGATCCATCAACACAGCAGTAGATCAGGTGACACGGACATGGATGCAAGTCTTATTTGTGCAAAGCAAGGTCATGGAACCACCTGGACGCTAGATCAATCAGGCAGATTAATGAAGCACAACTTGCTGATATGACGGATACAGACACCCCTATTACATCTACTGTAGGTCCCACAGTCACCAACCTTGCTCAGCCCCCATTCAGACTCAGGTAAAGTGAAACAGCTTGAAGGATAACTTCGGTATTTTTCAACCTGGACCTTATTTTCCCATGGTTGTCTACGTGACTGGTGGGGGGGGAAAAACTTTATCGCCGAAGGGCAAGTGAAAAGTCCTCTAAAAGCTTCTTTTTTTGCCACTGACAGGCTCCGATTGTTGTTCTAAGTGTCTGACAGGATCCCGCCAGAGAAATAAAATGTTTTTCTTTACCTTTCTCTTG
>CABFOS010062083.1:0-14069 GCA_900660315.1 Diretmoides pauciradiatus | reverse complement strand
CACACACACACACACACACACACACACACACACACACACACACACACACACACACACACACACACACACACACACACACACACACACACTTATTCGGTCTCTGTCAAGGTAGCCATATTACTCCTTGAATTACAGTATAAACAGCACACACACACAGGCCTCTATCAGGCTGTAAGCAGAAACCCATAATTATGATGGGAGAAGAGCTTACTGGTGACCTATGGTCCATTACTGGTCCATTACTGAAGCCTTTCCAGTCTCATCACCAACCTCAGAAGTAATCATGTCTTAATGCCTAGCCCCGTTACTACAGGAAACCCAGCAACATGTGCAGCTAATTACACCAGTTCAATACAGAGCCTGCAAGTGTACAGATACAAATGTGTATGCGTGTAGCACATATAGCCAAGTACCCCCATTCAACTTGCTGTGGTTGGAAGTGTGGTGTGTGTGGGTGTGCGTGTGTGTGTGTGTGTGCGTGCGTGTGCGTGCGCGTGCGTGCATGTGCACATAAAGCTAATTACAGCAGCTAAATAGAACTCTTATGCAAGAGGAAATCATTAACCTGCATTCAGAGCCAAATAATACAGCCAAGAAGAAATGCCCCTCTAAATATAGCTTAAATTGTTCCAAAACGAAGGGAAAAAGCTGGGATGTTTGTACATGTTGGAGGAGTGCGGATGTGTGCACTGGAAATAGGAGGGGTACCGGGGGTTTGTGTCTGTGTGTGTGTGTGTGTGAGAGAGAGAGAGAGAGAGAGAGAGGGAGAGAGAGAGAATGAACACCAATGAAGACAGAAAAAGAAATGTGGGACCAAAATAAGGGGAATATACATGTAAGTTGGAGAAGAACAGTTTCTGTCAGCATCCGGGAAGGGAACGAGATAGGAAGTGAAATGGGTTCAGTTGTAGTGAAGTATCTCCTCACCTCCAACTCCAGGACTTTGATCTTTCCTGACAAGAATCATAAGGAAAAACAGGCCTTGTCCGAACTAAAGGGTCAGAGATAAAGACACCTCTCTGCCCTTTTCCCACAGCTATTTATCATCAGGTGACCAGGGTCAACTGATAGACCCTATTAACCAGAGGTCTCTCTTCCCCCCGTGGCCATGTCTGTGCTGCATTCCAGCCTGTGGGCTAACGAGCCCTGCCCCCATACAGACACTAGGAAGACCAGAGGAATGCTAAATATTCCCATTGTATTATTATTTACAATTATGCAATACATGGTGTGACCACAGTTATCTTGTATTCTAAATGTATTTTGAACATAATAACAAGTAGTGAACATATCACTTTGATATCGAGGTGCATATGAATTATCAGGGCATCGGAATGATCACACAGTGATGACAGAAACGATGCTATCGTGAGTGTGCAAACCTCAATATCAAACTATCAAAACTCAAATCCAAGTTTCTATGCATAGTTAATTAGTAACTAAGTCCTGGGATTTTCCTGCACTGAACTATCCTGGACCAAGGGTAGTTTAACTCTCAGAACAGCGATCAGACTCAAAGCTGTCTAACTGAACCAGGGGCGGCAATAGCTCAGTTGGTAGATCAGTCGTCTGGGAATCGGAGGGTTCCCGGTTCGAGGCTCCTCCGGGTAGCGTGTCGAAGTGTCCTTGAGCAAGACACTGAACCCCTCACTGCTCCCGACGAGCAGGTTGGTGCCCTGCATGGCTGCCTCCGCCGTCGGGTGTATGAATGTGAGAGTGAATGGGTGAATGTGAAGTGTATAAATTGTAAAGCGCTTTGGATAAAAGCGCTATATAAATACAGTCCATTTAACCACCAGCTGCCTCACAACGGTAATATTATTGCTGTGTGCATTGAGTCACCATTTTACCTAACGCCACGTTCACCACCCACTGAACTGCCGCCTAAAGGAGAGCCAAAGCTCTCTGCCAATCCCGCCCATGCCAAAGGCCCGCTGACGAGAGGCCCCAGGCTGCTGCTCCCCATGCAGCTCTACATTGCTCAACTCCCAGCGCGCCGCCATCCACGATCACAGTGAGGAGTGAGGTACACGGTTATGGACGTTGATGTGTGCAAAATTCCCCTTCGATCCTCATCCCTGGTTACCCTAGTTCCTGTTACAAGGCTCAGTAGCGCTAACTCACCCAGTACCGTTCATCCACCGCCACACCCTCCACACCGGGGTGCCATCTGACATATATTCTTGCTTTGTGTTCCACTTAAACTGTGTGATGTTTGTGTATTTTAGTAATAAATATATCTCTGCATTAAGTCATCTCCCGTTGTCATTGTATGTTCAAATCAGTTATTCCCAGAATGCATTCCTTCTGATCCTATTTTATAGTTATTGTCTGATTTATAATTGACTACAGTTCCTGAGACTAAACTAAGGCGGTGCCCTGATAATCTTATGATTAATTATTTACATTCATAGTCAATATCAGACATATTTATAGCTACAATCAGTACTACACAATGCTTTGCTCAAGGACACTTCAGCAGGACGGAAGCTGTCTGTCATAGGGGCTTGAACCTGAGTTGAAGGATGGTCTCATTACTCACTACTAGGTTAGTATCAGAGAAGACACACACACACACACGGTCGCGCGCGTGCAACCAGAGCCTCCCTGGCTCCTAGAGCTGACGCTAAACGTTCAGAATGGATTTGGTGAAAATCATTTTCAATTAGTCAGGCTGGGAACGGTGCGGGGGACGGGGCTCCGCAGGGACACAGTCCTACTCTAAGCGTTTAATCCATCATCTGCCGATGAGGGAATGGGATAATCCCACGACAGAATGGCTGGTTAACCTCGCGCTGCAGTGGTCAATACTGTACGGCTGTCAGAGGTTGGCCTTTTATTGATTGGCTTACACTCTAATCTGCTGTGGGTTGAGTGTGGCGGTTCAACCAAACATGATAGGTTCCAGTACGACTGTGTGTCAGACATAATTCGAGAGAAATGAATGCATCAAATATCATTTTTTATACCAAATTTAGCGCGTATGCAGGTATTTTAAACCTGAGAAACCTGGTAAAAATAGGCGACTGACACCTTTCTCATTGCCAGTAGACAACTTTTCTGGTGTGTCACGTTTGACATCACAAACGCGCTGGAAATCTGCCCTGGTGTCAAAACAGTAGAAAGCAGCATGGAGGCCAGTGAAAATGTTATGGTGGTTACTTCTTTTTTTACATCTGTTTCTTTATATCTGTTACTTATTCAGTCTCTCTTTCAAACTTGGTGCCGAATTAACAATTTAATTAACAATGTTCGTCATAAGCATCATAAGCATCGTGCTGGAAAAGGGCCGAAGATATGCTTGGAAGATTAGCGTGTCTACCAGGGTGTCCTGTTTCCATCCCTGTCGATCACTGCTGATCGGAGCCAATAAATACCCGTGGCTACTGCAGACTGAGTCATTTGACCCGGGACTGAACGCCGATCGTAACCTTCCCCACTAAAGACAAAAAACAGATGTTAGTGGGTGTTAGTGGGTTTTTTGTCCAGTGTAACTGGTAATCATTGGTTCTGATTTGTGGCTGAGAAAAAGCAGCCTTATTTAATGGTCCATTATAGATTGAGCGATCTCATTAACAGTGAACCTGGAAGCCTATCCCTGTAGGCTGGGCATTAGTGACCCTGCCAGCCCACTGGTTGTTCATAGCCTTCCCATTACCATTAGCATGTTAGAAATGAGAAAATCTGCTGTGCGCTGAATCGGAGACGACCTGCCCAATCATCCAATTATCCAATCATTGCACTTCCTCTTTGGGTATAGCACCAACTGCAAACCTCTCTACCTCAGTTTGCTTGCCTTTTGCATCCCCCCACCTCCACCGTGTCATCTCAAGTTGCACCACTCATCACATCCCTAATCGCCACTCTAGTTAGATCAAATATATAGTCCAGTGGGTGTGTCACTCGCCAAAGATGTTGCACAAGCATCCCATTTTGCTGTACTCTTACATTATGTTCTTCTTCTTCTTCTTCTTCTTCCACTCTAGTCTAGAGAATAAGATCCTGGTTGTAAAGTCTGTGCATAATTGTGTTTCGTCGACATTGGGAAACAAAAAAGTCACCAAAAAAGCAAGAATAAGTTTAAGAACGAAACAAACCTGCCAGCATTTTTCAAGCTGAATGTGTATTTTTGAATGTGTACCATCTATTATGGTGCTTACTTTGATCCGGAAGCAGGTAGAGAGACAAAGTTAAGAGGTGAAGTGAGAGAAGACAATCCAATGTGCTGACAAGGTTACCGAGAAGTCTGCAGTCTATTCCATTAGAGGGTCTATTAAACTAGGGAGCCTGTGTCTCTGACTTTCTGCTGTGTATGAAGCACAGGGAGCCAGAAGCCGGTACTAAAGATAAATCCCCCCGAATCCTTCGCAGGTCTGTCTGACCTACTTTCTCAAGTTACTGATTCCTATCCGCAGGAGAGAAAATACATTCTCACCTGTGCTGAATACCTATTCTCTCTAATGGTATGTAATACACCCCGGTTTATCCAAACACAACCTCAGTCAGGACACAAGATCTAGGGCCTGGCAGATTCCCTGCTACATACTGCATAATTGAACAGATACTTAAGATGGTTTCCAAACTTTATTCTCGTCCTACTTTTTACTAAGAGTTCTATCCTCTTGACAGATATAACTAAAAAATACAAAGTGTGTGAGAATCACTGGGTTTGACTTCCCCTGCAACTCAAACACCCTCAAAAGTGCAAAAGTCAGAACATGTTATGAAGTAAAATAAACTTGTAAGTATGAAACATCGAGTCTACCCATGTGTTCTCACTGTGAGCAACACGGTCAGCAAGTCAATGGAAGCCCACTCATCTCCTACAGCTGAGAGACCTGGGAAGCTCGGCTGATATGTGGACGGTCAGCAAGCTTGTCGGTTGAGTCATCAGTCGTCAACAGCCATTCAGATTCACGCGCTTCCTTGTTTCCCTACTGATGTGATTTCCTTCCCTGAACAATAATTCTGCCTGGCCAGAGGATGAGAAGTTGATTACACACGTTCAAAGCTTCCCAGTTCTTTTATTTGAAACACTACAGTTCCTGGAGAATGGTTTCATCCGTCGTTCATCCTCATTAAGCACCGCTACATAGATCATAGAGGCAATTGGAGCTTCTGGCCCCGCCCACAATCAGTCAGAATAGAACAACCATGCACCAAAGCGTGAACTCCCTGCATGCCTCTCACCTGTACTGAGCCTGGAAGTGTTCCCGGACAAAGCTGTGTCGGTCTCCAGGCTGTTGTGTGCTGGCTGCTGAGGGGCCCTCCAATGCACTGGGTCCCTGGAGGGGGAGGGGGGGGAGAGAGAAAGAGAGAGAGAGATTTAAATTTATTGGGGAACTTGGGGAAAGATGCTTAAAAACAAGCAAAAAAGGCATTAAAAATGAATATGTAAAAGTACATGACGGACACAAGAGTCATGAATTAAAAACATCATCATCCTTACATCAGCAATAAACTGCAACACTTTTGCCATTTGAGGCACTGCAGGTGAGAGTGAATCAAAGGGTCCATGATGTATGAGCTAATTAAAGAGGATGCAACCTGTGTAAAACAGAAAAGTAGGAAGAAGATTTTGTCCGTCTGGGGGAGAGTGGAAGCTGAGTCGGGGGATTTGGGGAAGTGAGCCATCTTCAGTGACACACTTATGTTAGTTGACTGAACTAAATGCTTGTTTGTACCAGCGATCTACCCTGCTGCTGGATGCAGCACAGCAGGGGAGGAACAATCTTCAAAGAAACGAATAAAAGACTGACTGAGATAAATAAAAGATGGACAACTACAGCTACTTGGGGAAATACAGAAGTAGAGCGCCGAGTTTGGAGCCGATACAGTTTCTTCTGGCATTAAAAGTGTCAACTAACACTAGGGGGTATTGACTATGGCTGCACACTCAGGACAATGACTTCCAAAAGTCCAAAATGATGCAACAATTTCAGATGGTTGCGCTGTACAGAGAAAGCAGTATCTCAAATTTTGGTGCATTGTGTCTTTCATCCGTTTCACTGGCTGCTGCATTTTACCTGGTTTTCAGTTTCTGATGCTTTCTCCTACAGCAAACCAACGAGGCAGAGTGAATCCACAAGAATGACTCATTGCACTTTTGAGGTATCAGATAAACACTTCAGCTATGGAGCAACACCAGTTTGATCATCAAACAATGTAAATAATGTATGAGACTGAATGAACTCAAACTCTAATAAAACTTGGCCTTGAAAGTCACATTCCTAGTGACTGCAGAACTCATTTCCATGTAGGCTTGTATGGAGAGATGGTGTAGAGGCCAAGACCGCCACCTACTGAACCACATCATGGCCCTAGTGGACCCTCGTCGGGGACCCGGCCATTAAATAACGAACAATGTCCGCACTTAAACAGTTCTTTCTTTGCACGCCCGGATCTGGCCTCACTACCTCCTCAAGGGATATGAGAAGATAACAATCCCCCTCTGGTGAAGCCTCTCTATTGTTCAAACTAAATCCCATCACTGCTGGAATGGCTTTGAACAATATGCTGTTTTCTGGCATTTTAGAAAACTTCTCCAAGGATACTTGTCCCCCTCCAGAATGAATAATGAAGTGAAGCACAAAACAAATTAAGCATGGGCGACAGTCTATTCTAACTCGGCCCATTTCCAGACTTGGCCTTCTCTAATATGTCTTTATTTTAATGTTTGCCTCTACTAAACCAGTAAAACACAATAAATAAAAACACTCATTATCCTTTAAATAACTGTAAAATGCAAAATAGCCTCATCTTTTGAATAACATGCTGCTAGGAGAAGGCAGAAGAGTAGGCTACATTTCCAATTAGTGCAGCTATGTCTGGCAAGGACACCAAGAGTCAACACAGTGGAGACCAGAAGAAGATTAGGTACAACTGCTTTGCTCAACTGTATTTCTACATGCTTGTACATCAGCCGTCTGTATAACTGATGAGTTTTAAAACTGTGAGATAAAATATTGCTCGACCACCTTGACAAAGCCTCACACGAGGCAGAACTGAGACCCTTTGGGAGAGGATGGCAAGTCGAAGTAAGAAAGAACAGAAAGGGAAGGCTGTGTAAACAAATGGAGGGAGTAGCGATGCCCCAGAGCAACCCTTTAGCAGCACAGCCCTGGTTTCCTCTCTGGAAAGTAATGGACAGTTTAGAAGCCATGCGTGAGCTACAGAGAATGGAAAAAGGGATTCATCGGCACCTGGGGACCATGCTGTGCAGTGGGGGCTATTTGAAGTCGACATCAATTTCCATTTTGTGTTGGGGAGCATCGGTTCCGCCCAGGGTGTAGAGAGTTTGGGTGCCAGGATGAAAATAGAGAGTACTTTAGATGCAGAGCTTCTGAATCTGGGTTGAGTTTGATTTTTGACTTTGTCAGATCAATACGGGTGGAACAGTGGCTCAGTGTTTGGCACTGATCAGTCACCTCACAGCAACAAGGTCCCAGGTTCAATTGCCCTTTCTGTGTGGAGTTTGCATGGTCTGTGGTCCTCTGGGTGCTTCGGTTTGTTCCCACAGTCCAACGGCAGCAAGCCAGGTGGACTGTCTGTGTCTGTGTATGTGTTCACCCTGTGGGTGACTGGAAATGTGTCCAGGGTGTTTCCCTGCCTTCCTCCCAGTGTATGCTGAGATATAAGACAACGAATGAAGGAATAGATTGACAATGTTGTATTGTAACCCTGGTCAAAGACAAATATCAACAGCCAAAAAGTGATTTGGGTTTACACTGCTGCATAAATCTCAAACATGATTTTAAAGAAGGAAAAATAATTATCAAAGCAATAAAGAACAATCTATACTGAACTTTTAGCTTCTTTATAAAAAGAAAAGAGAGAAGAAAAGCAAAGGAATACAATATTGAGCAAAAAAACAAACAATGACGGGCTTGTAAAAGCATCTCACCTCAAGAGAGAAAGGGGGGAAAATCAAGAGGACAAAAACAATGACATCAAACTCAAAAGGAGGAAAACCGCACTAAAGCAACAAAATACACAAATAGCTAAGGGGAATAAACGAAGTGGTAATGTGGTCATGAGTGTGTGTGGGGTGCGTGCCTGCGTGTGGATGAGAGAGACGAGGAGAGTGTACACATGTTCAAAGGGTGAAAGAGGGCTAGAATGAGCGCGGTGCTGCTGAGGGTGTGTGCATGCGTTCAAAGAGAGAACGAGAGGAAGATGAATGGAGGCATTGTTTTATTGTAGAGGGAGAAAAAACTTCCAGCACTTTGGTTCATCTGACAACTTCAAAGTTGATATTTGAAAATGTTAGGAAGCGTCCATTAGCGATGTGCATGTAACCGTTCACATCTAATAGAGAACTGACTGTGTAGTCCGGGGTGGGAAGGTGTGTAGGTTGTTAGAGTGCCTGGTGTTCTGTGGTGTAAGAATAACCAGGGGAAGGGTGTATTCATGTTGACGCTAAAACAATATGGCCATATGTTACGTGAGGGTAACAAAACATGTCTGATAAGAAACCAACCCACTCCTGTTGTTGATGATACAAAGCAACCCTGAATCTAGTTCATGAATCTTGGCGTATTTCCCTTTGCATCACAATGGAAAGAATGGTACATTGTGAAAATGACAAAAATGTGTATCTTCGGGGACAGTGTGTGTGCCTGGAACATTTCTTTCTAAACCAGTGTTTGCTTCAGCGAGAAGCGAAGAGAAATGTTTAAGTGGCAAGATCAGGTTGGTGTCATCAGCAAGTACAATAGGAGGCACGGATGAAGATAGTGCTGCAAGGTCGTTGATGTGGACCAGAAATGACAAGGCACAAGAACGGAGCCCTGTGGCACACCGCATGTTATTGTTGTCTTTTTATGATTGCAAATTTTCTGCCAAGAATGTAATTGTGAAACCATCTGTATGCTTGTTCACGAAAACTGTAGATAAGTATAGATAAGTCAATTTTCAACAGATATGAGCCATCTCCTTTACGCTCCTCTTTTCCTCCAAGTTGAGAGCAGATCAATCTGAAGTTTGGCCACTAGCAAGCATGAGTGAGTGTCAGGGACCAAATTGGAAACGTGACACTTCAATACAAAACGAGAAGAAAGCAAGATATGAAAATACCGCTACGGGACAACTGTGAAAATGTTTCACAATGTCACATTGTCAACTCAATATTGTCTCTTCCTGTGATTTCTTTACCAGCAAGAGCCCATTTCCCCTAATGATGATGATGATGATGATGATGATGATGATGAGCCAAATGAACAAGATATTCTTTAGAGCCATGAATTCCCCAAAGCAATTTCTCTCTGTGCTAACACAATTAAAGTTTAAATACAGACGTACTGTAGGGCACAGACATTCAGGGGAATCGTGGTGCATTAGAGCCTTTAGCACGGGACGAGGTTGGGGAAAAGATTTCTTTCAGGCAGCCTTATTTTAGAAAATGAGACTCATTTCAGGGTTTTGGCATGGAGTCCTACACATCCCACTGACAAAAGCTCTCTCTCTCAGCTCTCTCTCTCTCTCTGAGGACAATGGAGAACAATCCTGAGACCCTCTGAGACAGGCTAGGTTACAAGCGTCACTATGGAAACCCTGGCCCTGATCTCCCAATCAATAGGGATAGGTAACTTTTTTGCATTAGTGCCAGCACGGCCTGAAACTGCAGCAAACGGTTGACCACCAGCACAAAAATGGCCCTTATAGACGTGTGCTTCAAACAAATCCTGTCACATTTCTGTCACTGACACCCTGTAGGACATATTTATCCAGGGGGACCTGCCAGCAAGTGCACCACAGTAAGGAATAACAACCCGGCGGAATGAGTTCTGACTGAGGCTGTGCTCCAGAGAGTATATGATTACTTATGAGAGGAAGTGCATACTGTACACACCGTATGGTCTGACAGTGCCCTCGCATTCACTTTAAGCTAATTGTAGCACCCTGCGAGTACAGTATGCATGACCTGCCACTGTAATGTCTGTTCAACTCAAAATTTAAAAAAATGTGTGAAGCCCATGAGCTTTGAGTGGAGCAGTACTGTAATAGTAGGAGGAGTAGATGGAGGTACTGTATGGTAAAGGGGAGAAATACGAGTAGCACACCCCGACTTTGCCATTTCATTCTCCATGCATAACAAATCCAAACCGCTGCTTTTCACTGCACACTTGAAAAAGCACCGTCCACCATAAGTAGGTCAACAACCACTCAGCTGGACCTTAGAACAAAGAACAGATGCCTCCATTGAGAGAGGAAGAGAGTGACAGAGGAAGGAGGTAGGAGATAGGGGAAGAACGAGAGCATTAGAAATGTATAGGGAGAAAGACAGACAGCGAAAGGGAGATAGATAGATAGATAGATAGATAGATAGATAGATAGATAGATAGATAGATAGATAGATAGATAGATAGATAGATAGATAGATAGATAGATAGATAGATAGATAGATAGATAGATAGATAGATAGATAGATAGATAGATAGATAGATAGATAGAGCTAGAGAGTACCTGGGGAATAACAAATACCACCAGAACGTTGTTTCAGCTCTGCCATTGTCTGCCAAAAATAGATGCGGGGGCCGGCCGCAGCAATAACAAGTGAATACTAATCTCCAAGAGGCACTAAGCTGATCAATTGCTACATTGAGTGTAATTTTAAGAAAAGTCTGAATGTTAACATATTCAGCTGCCTCCTGTTGCTTGGGGACAAAATCACCGCTGACGTCTACATGCCTTTGATTGAATTGATTTCCAGGATTTACACGGAGGCCAGCACTTCAGAACTCACCATGCTACCGCTAAAACAATTGTATCTGCCTTGTTCTCTAAATGACTCTGGTGTCGGTGTGAAGAAAGGCAGCTGAGCAATGAGCAATGTTACAGCGAGGTTATAGAAAGTGACAGCTACAGGTAATGGAGAAACGGCTGAGGTTTAAACTCCAGAGAAGGAACGAGTGGGTCTTGCTGTGAAAGGATATGCAGCCTGAGCTGGATGGGTTCTGTTCTTGCTTTTGCATTTAGAGCCAAAAACAACACTTGTCTGACCAGCCAGGTGTTGGGCAATTAAAGCAAAAAGAAGAATTGATCTAATAAAGCGTGCGCTGCAAAAGCCCGCAGGACGAGAAGCAATGGGCACTGAGACTTGGCCATGCATACCTATGGTGAAAAATGGTCACTTTGAAAAGAACACTGTGTCCTCCAACTTGTTTTGCTCTGTCTTTCCCTTTCTGTTTACTCCCACTATGGGCGCTGAAAGGTCAAACGGGTACATATCACCGCCATCAGCAGAACTCACATCATCCAGTCACAGGGGCAACAATACCCACAAGGACTTGTGGATATTGTGTATCAGTGAGAACATCGCACTTTCTGCGCACACTCGGGCTCGCAAACGCCCGTGTACACACACACACAAGTAGATGCACAAAGACATAAACACACAAGCGCAAATCACATAAACCTCAAGGACACGCCACCACAACCACTGTATTGTCACATTAGAGACAAGTCATGCTGGTGCTTCAGTAAGCCACCTCTCCCATGTGCTGACTCCACAGTGTGGTAATATCATCGGACACACCAAGACTGGCGCTCAGTCTTCTGAAACAATTTGATCCATTGCATACAATAGTGTGCATCTGATACTATCAAAACACAAAGGAGATTATATATATTTTACTTATATAGCACTAGAGTCTCTTTACCACAGAGTACAAACGCATCAACATAAAATGAGTCTGAATGAACTCGCCCATGATTTCAATCAGCCAGGGAAGGAAGGAGGGCTCGCACTGCACTAAGCCCAAAAATAGAGCTCTTATGGTGGGTATAGCAAGAAGCCAGTCAGCCTCTCTCCCCTGCCGGGAGCTCACCTCCTGCAGGAGCAATGGCATGTGTATGTGTAGGCGTGTGTGAGCGTGCTCAGTGCTATAGGCTCACCATATGCTCACAGTTAAGCTAAAAATATGGGCAGGCTGTTTCTCTGGTCGTCCTGGGATCATGCGTAGCTACCTGTGGTACGCTGCCCATCCCCCCACCTGTCTACGGCTTTGATGTGCTGCAGCCTTTCTCAACCCGCCTGTCTTTACCAATGCGAGAGACCTCAGCACCCAGGGTTTCCTTTAGAAACTTAAGTGGTAATGCCACCAGTGTAGTGGATTCATGTGAATGGGGCATTCAGTGCTCTCCAAAAAAAAGTAATACACTCTCTGAAATATAAGGTTATTAGAAATTAATGCATTATTTTAGAATGTAAGGTTAAGATACAAAAATAATATGTAAATTTTACATTTATATTTAGGAAACCAGACAAAAAGAAAAAGTTTTTTTCCTCCCTAGAGTACAAGGGTGCAGACGTTGGGGTATGGCAAGATAACGCAAATGACTTCTCTCCAGGAATAAACACGGTTATAAATGTGATCAGGAAAAACAGCAATCTTTTCAAATCCTGATGAAAAGCGAATGCCCTGAAAAAACAGATCACCTCTCTGCATAATTGCTACCCAAGGTCATAGAGACCTGGGGTCACGTTTATAAAACTGTGTCTAGAAATCCTACTAAATGTTCATTTACGCCCAAAAGCCGAAAGTGGCGTAAGTGCAAAATCATAATCAGATATATAGAACTCCACTTACGCCAAGGTGAAGTGAGTTTCCCTTTATAGATCACAACTAGCCCGGGAGAAATGCGCACATCTACCATGCCCAAAATCAACCATATATGGTCTATGCTTTCTATTCTTTCAGGTGCCGTTTTTGGCGTAAGTGACGTTTATAAATCTGACCCCTGGTCAGTGCTCCAATATAAACTTGTGGCAGAGGCTGGATACAGAGAGAGTTGAGTTAGTGGACTCACTCTCCCTGTATCCAGTGTTTGAGCCCGACTCTCGACCTCTCGTCTCTTTTCGGGCTCAAACACTCACTCACACATGCGCACAGAAGGGATCCGGCTGCAATCAGCCTTAATTGGCAGCAGCCGGAGCTGGATACAGGGAGAGTCAGTCCACTAACTCAACTCCCTCTGTATTCAGCCTATGCCTCACCTACCCCCTCCCACAGTCTGCCAGTTAGTTTGCAATGTGGTCATAACAGAAATGATGGTATGTCTGTATTTCATCAAGGAAGTGTGAGAAATAAAACTGAGTTTCACCATGTCTCACTAACCATTAGAACCTGCTCCCTTCTCCAAAATATCCCTAGAAACACGAGAGTGACGTAGGGACTTTTACTTTCCCCCCACTCTGTTAGTTGTGGTGTCTGCTCCACAGCGCCCTCACCTTGGTGTGGGACTCCTTACGACCAGTGAGAGTAACATTTCTCCAGTGCAGTCCCTGTAAATCTCTTTGGCCCTGTGCCCTCTTTGTCTGCCTGGCAGAGGGACAGCTTCCCTCCAGAGATCTTCACACTCCAAACTCTTACATGAAAACATATGTTGTTACCAAAGCCCCGCTGATTCCCCATACGCCACAATGTTATTCAGGCATCCCTCTGCAGCATGCTGGGGACTGAGCGGCAGTTCAGTTTGGTGTGTTTTGTGTGGGCTTGTAGCTTCAAAATGAACAAAAGAATCTAAAACCGTGGGAATGAGGGGGGAGGTTGGTGTGTGTTGGATGTGCGCATGGACGGGTGAGTTGGCGTGGACGCAAAACGTCAATACATGGAAACCACGAGTGGTGGGTTGCCTGGAGGTAGAGAGGCGGTGGACTGAGGCTGCCAAGGCGATCCCTGGCACCAACAGGTGGGTGAAGCTCTGGCATCTGGAGGGGAACTGGTATTAAACTTACCATTCCCAACCTGAAGGCACTGATGCTCAAATTAGTCCAGTGGCGCTGTACTGCAAGCATGCCTGCACTCTGACCTCTGTGAAGATGGGCATGCATGTGTGTACTGTACAAGTGTAAAACTAGGAGGTCAATTGCCTTACATAAAATGACAATAAAGTAATGTACTTAATAATGGTGTGGGGGAATGAGACAGTGTCGATGTGGTGAGACACCTACGCTGCAGCCGTTTCTAAGAATGTTGTCCGACCAAGGGAAAGCTGATTCAGTTATCGTCTCCAAACACATTTCTAATCAACTGGCTGGCTCAGGAGGCTTAACACATTCACCTCAG
>CABFOS010062026.1:3227-15420 GCA_900660315.1 Diretmoides pauciradiatus | reverse complement strand
CGCGGCCGCGCATGCCACAGCCCACACCACCGACCAACTGGTCGTCTGATTGGTTGATCGTCTGACTAACGAATTATTGTGTTACAGGGGTCTTGCCTTCCCCGGCGCGACGCTGGGGTCGCGCCCCCTCAGTCCGTGCGCTCGGCTCCACCTGCTGAGCTCCGCTCCTCCTCGCCGAGCGCACAGTGCATCCAAGCCAAACTGCCTACGAGGCCGTATCCACTCTACCGTACCACCCGCTCCACATTCCTCCCTTCCTCAGTTCAATAAATACTGTAATCCGATCTCTTGTCTTGTCCATCATTGATGTAAGCCGAACTCGTGAAATAACTGATTATGTGAGACAATTATCTGTGTGATTGTTTAGGTGTTTCTCTGTCAGCCATAGTTCTCCCATGCTCTCACTTTTGTTATTGCATGAGCCTATGACATCATTCTAGGTGACATCACCCACTCAGCCATGGTAGTTCAAGTAGTAGTGCAATCATAATCAACCCTGTAACTAGTTGAGGTTACAGAAAGGGAGAAACCTATGAAAGGGAAAAGAAATTCAGGAATTGGCTTTGAACCCAATAATGTAAAATTACTGAGTAGCTTCAGTCAGCGTTTGAAGATGACTCAAACCACAGAAGATGATTTGCTAGACAACTGTAGGAAGAATAGGTATGCTAATAATAACAGGAAACAATACTGCTAGACGAGCAGGCTCTTGCTTATGAAAGTCAGTTGTCACGCGAATACCACGCTGCCTGAAAGTGCTGTCGGAAATTTCTTATTCATCTTGAGCGCATATGAATGAATGGACTTTATTGTATGAGCGACCTACTAGATAATAATTCATTCATTCATTGAGTTTATTGAGCAGGAACAAATACATTGAACATTGTCATGTGAAATACAAAACCGATATCATTTATACAGGTTTAAAGCCGAGGCTAATTTGCAACCTCTGTCCCTGGTAAGACCTTTACTAAAAGTTATACAAGAAAAGTAAAAACAGTACACAATTGTTAAAATACAAAACAGATAAAGACAAAAAGACATCCCAACTTTTCTATGACAGCAATGCTCCCCAGTGACCTTGAAGGGGCGGAGAGCATTGAAGCTGTGGCAATAACAATTGATTGTAAAAGTGCTAATAAATAAATAAACAAACACATAAATAAATAAATCTATGAATGAATGAACGAATGAATAAATAAATAAAATGAAGGAGTAGGGAAATAGGCACAGACTCGAACAACAAACATTCGTTAGTTCATTCTGTTTTTATTTCCCACCAAAACCCTTGAATCCTGGGACAAGTCGCGTTATATCAAGTGCATGACTGAAGTCAGAAGTAGGAGCTTATGAGGAGCACTTGAATGCAGCATTAGAGCCACAGCTCGTCCCACTCCCTGCCTCTCTGAGCGGATACCACTCCCTCCCGGGTCAGCAGCCTATTCAATCTCACTTCTCTTGACGTCACCGGAGCGACGTGTGTGTGAGAGAGGGAGAGAGGAGAGAGAGAGGGAGAGAGAGGGGAGAGAGAGAGGGGAGAGAGAGGGGGACATTTCACCGGCTTCCGACAACGTTACAGCAGCAGAACTTCCACCGTGGAAAACACTGTCCCGGGAAAGACGCGCAGACCGGACGGAGGATCCAATGAGGATTCAAACTTTCTCTCAACTGTGTGGAGTTGCGCGACTTGGACGGGACGCAGAACCGCAAGACGTCTACCAGAGCGAAGTAAGGATACAATCATGCTGCGAATCCTACAAAGGTATCGGAGGAAAACGATCTCTAGGTGTTCTGGTCCAGATCCTGGCGAGCGCACATTCCCTAGATGTTTCTTCCAGAGGTGCGAGGTGATTCACGCACCTCTGACGGGCTGACAGCTTGAGTGTTTCTTATTGATTCTCATATTTCTTTTCACTTTGTTATTGATGGTGATACTGTTTTCCTCTCTTTTCGTTTTTGTGTGTGTGTGCCAGCAGCTGTCTGGTTTTGATACACGTGGTGCGCATTAAAGCACTGGTAACGCATTAAGCTGCTAAGGTGCTTGTGTTGCTCCACCCCAACTAAAACACACCATAATATCCATATGGGGACTTATTGTGTGTCTGTGGCACTCCGGAGTGAGTTTAGTGACCGTACCGTACTTTCCCTATAATAACCCTTTAAGGGCTGTTGGGATGTATATGGCATCCTAGAAATTTATTATAGGATTTCTGTGATTATTTTTTCCCCCTGAAGGAACTTTTCTTGAGGGGAAAATGAGCAATGTCTCGCATCCTTGCTGTTTTTCCAGAGGCAAGCCCCGGTGCGCCTGAAGTGAAGCTTGGGACTGTCAGCTGAGAGTGAGTCAGACCAGAATAAATAGTTGGGTTGGTGGAGTCCCTTGGGTGCCACACCGTCTGCCACGGATATGGAAAACAATTGAGTTTCAGATAGTCCAATTCATCAAGATGTTTTTTGTTCTTCCAGAGGTGTGCAGGAGCCAGGAATGCAACACTTAGAAGTAGAAAAGTAGAATGCAAGTAGAAGTAAGTAAAGTAGAAAATCCAGCAGCATGTATACCTATTACATTACCCATTTCCCACATGCCTCACAATAGCTGATGCATCAGATTTCCTGTTCCAGTTAATAAGCATCACATATGGTTTCTGTTTTCATTTTTCGCTGCTTTGAATATTTATAATTAAATGGTTCGTGGTGCTGTTTTCACCACAAAAATAGCTTGTCCAGGGCAGAGCGTGTTCTGGACACCTGGATGTGCTGGCAGGCGTCTGGCTGGGGAAAGAAAACTTGTAAACAACACCAAAGAGACTCTCACTGTCTTCTTTATGTGTTATTTCATCCCCTTGCCCATTTAGTCTTTCCTTATGGCTGTAGTTTCCTTATAGTTTGGACACACACTCACATTCACATGCATGTACATGTACATGCACACTGCAGGTGTCACCATGGCAGCTGTCCGTGGTGCTGTTTTTCACTGCATGTCTTAGTTTTAACCCAGTTCATCAATGAATTAATAGAGGGTTGAGTGTCACCATATCCACTTTCATGCCATGAAATCAGAATGTCAAAAACATTAACAAGTTATACATAATCTTTATTAAAGCGCTTTACAGTGAATAAAAACAAGAGCAGGCAAAGCTAGAGGGGGGAAAACAACAAAGAAGAACAATGACGCGTGAAACATGAAGAGACAAGCAGAACAGGTCAAATCGCTCTGGGAATGCTTTATAAATACAGGCAGTGCCAACCGTTAAGGTGCAGCAGCAACATCCGGGGTTTGAACCTGACCTATGGGTCTTTCCCTTCCTGGCATGTCATGCACCTGTCTCTTCACTGTGGATTATCTAATGAGGCAAATATGCCAAAAAATGTTGAAGAGCCTAAATAGCGTATTGTTATCTAACTGTGGGCTGTCAGCCTGAGAAATGTCTCTCACAGGCAAGGCATGAAAGAGAGAGAAATAGAAATGATCTCACGGCGATATTGTTGGTTGAGTATCATGTTGTTGTCTAATAACTCCAATGCCGGGTTAAATGATCTCTCTCTCTCTCTCTCTCTCTCTCTCTCTCTCTCTCTCTCTCTCTCTCTCTCTCTCTGTAACCTGTAACCTGTACCAGGTTACAGGTTATCAGTTATAAATAAGGCACAAGCCATTGACACGTGCTTTGTTTCATTCTAACCTCAGTCAACATGGAGTTTGAAATGTAATTTGTAATAATGTTATACTATGGGTTTGTTATTGTAATGGTAATGTTATTTGATTTATCGCATTATTTAGTGTATAAGTGTATAAGTGTAATAACTTTGTGCCACTTTCCTGCACAGTAGTATTCTCTGTCCTGTGTTGCAACTTTTCATGTGGGATGATTTGTAGCAGATGAGGCAATGTTCCTGTCCAGAGATTGACCCGCCAGTTCTTCTGTTATGTGGAATTGTGACTGGGTTTCCTCCCACTGCGTCACTCACAGTGGCATGTGTACCTACCGCCACATTCTGCCATTCTCCCACGATACCAGCTCTCTGCAGAGGATTCATTCTCCCTATACCAGCCTCTCCGCTTCACTCTCTCATGCTCTCCCACCCATTACTGCTTTCCCCAATACCTGACTACCTCTTTCTCTTCTTTCTTTTGCATCTCTCATTCTCTCTCTTCATCCATCCCTCTATCTCTCTTCCCTTCTCTGCAGGGTTCGGACCACAATGCTGACATTCCTGGTGCATATTTTCCTAGTCTCCCACGGTGAGTTCCAGCTCCAACACAACAATCTCAATGATCTCTCAGCGTCTGCGGTCACTTCCTTCAGGCTGTTAGTTTTATTGCTTTTATAGATAAAAACTAAACTCACTGCTGGAAATAACAGATGGACTTTTCTTATAAGTGTTAAGTCTCCCTTTATGTTGAGGACGAAAACATTTCCAAGAGTACACATGAGCAGCATGGGGCAAATGTTCAGCTGCAAAGTTGAGCAGCAAATAGCGAACTCCTCGAGTTTGAAATAACACAATCTGGGATCCCAGAGGCTCAATCGGTCTGACGACCGTCTAAGCCTCTGGGATCGCCAGGATATCCGACTGCCGATCATTTAGTTTGTAGTTTTTACGGTTATTTTTTATATCAAACTTTTGCCATATCCTGTCGGCAAGCAAGCTAACACATCATGTTTGTCAAGTAAAAGCCGTAAAAGCTAAAAGCTAAAAACTAAATGATCCGGCAGCCAGAAGAGGAAGTCCGTTCTTTGGATCCGCTGGCTAGACCGCATAACCCAAAACTGGTGTTCCAGAATCCCAGAGTCTACTATCACGATAGTACACTCTGGGTTTCGAGATTGGAAATAAGGTTACATGTTACAAATCTTGACGTATCTAATGCTGTTTAACTGGTTGGTAATTCTATGCAGCTGTGAACTGACTTTTCTTTTTTCTTAGTGAGCGTCTTGCTTTTATTTTGATAGTCTTATGGATGAATGATTTTGCATGTTTTGTTTAATAGTTATTAGTTAATAAGTTATTATTACAAAGGCAACACAATGACAATCATAAAACACAGAATTAAATTTAAAAACAATGCTCATGCCCTGACATTTCATTACATGACATTTAGGTGATGTAAGGGCTTTTGAAGAGGCAATACTGGACAGCCACATAATCTCCCAATACACTGCAGACCAACAGAGCACAGCAGACTCATACCAGTGTTGACACATGATGCTTTGACATTGCACACACCTTATGGCCGTACAGCTGGGTGATTTCCCCCATGTACGGCTACGGCATAGCTGCCAATATGAGAAACACATTGCCCGTTTATGACTGGAGGATTTCCACCACGAACAGTCACACCTAAATGCTGCTTTGTCGCTGGGCTCAAGTCAATAACATCACCCCACCCACAACACACTGCACCTCTTCGTCTGTCAGCCTCTCTCACACGCTTCCTACATTGCTTCACTCACATATGTGCAGAGAGAGCAAGAAACAGAGACACACAGATGCAGACACTGCAGGATGTCTCACAAAGAGACGTTGAGATTGTGAAACTCTTTTAGGGAACAGAAAATTCAAATGTACTGTATAGTAAAAAAAAGTACACATTTTTGTGACGTGGCTCAAACTGTGTAGTGAGCGTGGGAAAGTTTTACACGGAGAACAGGATGTAAAATTAATATATATATATAATCTAATTTAACTGAGATCCTTGCTATTGGCACTGATTGAACATATGACCCACAGAGACATCTCTTGTGTCTCTGGTAAGTTAAGTGCTCGTAGGTAATTATCTAATGTAAGAAGATTAACCCTCTTAGTAATCCAGAGTTGATTATGTTTTGTTTCTGCCAATCTTCTCGTCACATAAACCAAAAAACTGTTATGGCTGGTGAGCTTGTAGGACCCAATCTCAGAGATGGTGGTAGTTGTAGAGTTAAACAGTCCTTGACTTACATCCAAATGCCGTACGGCTAAGCAAGAGTATGCAAATGCAGAACAGCTAAACCAGTACATCCAAAAGCCAAGCTGGCTAGACACGTTCAAACAAATGCCAAACAGGCTAAACGAGGTACATACAAATGGCTAGACAACGGCAAAAGGCTAACTAACAAGTAGGTGTTAGCAGTAAGATGGTTTAACAAACAGACAATCACACATAGGAGTTATATAGGGGAATGATCATACAAATAACAAACATCTGGGCAGACTGACTAAACAAAGACACCAGCACATAACGAAGATGGGGAACAGCTGAGCTCATCTGCTCCAGCCAACAATTAAACAGCAGAGGGAGACAAAACACAACGGTTAGGCACATGAGGGAGAGAGAGAGATAGAAAGACACAGAGAGAGAGACACAAAACATACAAATGAAGCCTGACAGGTTTCTACAATGAGCCTGTGGGCTCAGGGCACGGTCGTAAGGACGGAAGTAGCTAAATATTGGTAGCTAAATATTTCAACTGGGGTTGTCCTCAAAATGCACTCTCTTCTTTCCTGAATATATGTGATATAGTGTAGAGCTACAATTTCTGTGATTGAATTGAAAAGCCGTCCAACTGGCACTTTGACACTAAGCCTACTGCTTTGTTCAGTAGAGACTTCACAAGAAGCCCACAGGGTGTTTTTAGCATCGCTAAAACAAATACTAAAATATTTTTGCCACTATGCCTGGTGGAAGAAAAATAACACACCAAATTCAAAATGTCAAGGCATGTAAGAGCTGATAATGTTGACGCATAATGTCACAATGACGCATAATGTAATAAAAAAATGTAGGGCCGCCGCCCAGGTAGTGTAGTAGTAAAGTACGCTGCCTACCAACCCTGAGGACGCAGGTTCCATCCTTGGTGTTGCTACCGGCTTGGCGCCTGCAGATGGAAAGCCGGACACGGGGGTTTGTCCTGGTCGCTGCACTAGCGCCTCCTACTGGTCGGTCGGGGCGCCTGTCGGTGGGGAGCGGAACAGAGGATAACATGTTATGCCCTCCCGGCGAAACTCCTCGCCGACTGGTGACTTCACATGTATCAGAGGAGGCGTGTGCTGGTCCACACCCTCCCCAGACCGGCAGAGGGGGGCGGAGCAGCGACCGGGACCGCTTAGTCAGGGGAATTGGATATGTACAATTGGGAGAAAATGGGGTAAAAAAAATAAATTAAATAAAAAAGTAATAAAAACAATGTAACAAAATGCTGATCGAATAACATAACAACTTTTTGTGCATATTGTAATAACTTATTACATTATACGTCAGTTATTACATTATAAAGTGAGCAAAATATTTCTGCCCTAATAGTGTAACAACTTTATTACATTATAGAGTGAGTCAATAATTTATGGATTAACAGGGTAATTGCTTCACTGTAGCGTGTTGTAAAACAATAAAAGTCACTTTTGATGTAATTCAAGGCTCTACATGTGTGCTTATGTTGTTACGTTATTCGCTCAGCATTTTATTACATTATCGACCATTTATTACAATATGAGTTTGTATTACATTTTTTAAATATGCGTCGTTGTTACATTATGCGTCATTATTACATTATCAGCTCTTACAAGGCACCCCGTTAAAAAAAAAAGTTCTGTCCCAGTCTAAAGTTAACCTCTGTGCGTCTGTGTGACCAGGTACTTTGTGTCTGGAGGCGGGGGAGGGAGTCTCCCTGAACCTCCCATGGCAGGATGAGCTGTGCTGTGACTCACCTACAACCCACCTCACTGTGGGGGGGGAGAGAAACCACTCTGAATCAGACCACCCACACTACCCTCACTGCAACTATAGGAGCTTGACAAGGGCATCGCACCCTCATGTAAACATTGAGTCCTCTGGAGGTAAGAGTCTAAATTGTTTCTCATCTTTTCTTCAACTGCAATGTGGAGCTGAGGTGAGATCAAATGTCTAGCATTTGATCCCACTTTGCACTTTGGCGTCCTGGTCCCTTCAAATGATTTCATCCGATAGCATTGTTACATTACAAATGATCAATGTCACTAAGACGTAAAATTGAAGTATAAATTATTAAGACATTAAATAAACTTTAGATTTATGTATAACATTAACTATTGTGGAACGCATCTGCATTAGTCCACTACTGTCTGTTAAACTGAAACTGATCAGAATGGCTGACCATCTGGATGCATCCAGTACAATGTGTATTTCTACAGTATAAAAAATAGAATTTGCCTTTTTTAATTCGCAACTAATGCTGAAAGTAAGGTGGCTTGTGCATTAGGAGCTGACGGAGAAACTCGTATATCACTATCACATTATGAGGGAGGAAAACATTCAAAAGAGCTTGTGTGAAAAACGGGCACATTCAGTTCACACTTATGTTCTCATAAGTGCGAATCAAGCCTGTGCATTGTGAAACTCAAGCGATCAGTGTGCAATGTGAGAAAGCACAGGAGGATATGGATCCAGCACGTAGCGGGTCTTATTATTCTGCCTGCAGCACTTGTTGCTTGTCACGGATAGAGACATCTCCAAAGATCAGCCTCCAAAGCTTGTTAGACTTGAATGGCTTTTCATCTGGCCCTGCTCTCTAATCAGGTAGGGTGGCCATACAAGGCTTGTGCTGTAATTAATTCACAAGATAGTCTGGCTCACCCCTTTCCATTCGTCAACAACAGAACTGAACCGTGTGGTCTCACCACTTTGCGGGGGCCAATTAAAGGGAAAGGTGTCACTTGATATCGGCAGCGTGGAGGGGGTGGTGGTGGTGGAGGGGAGGCTGGGGGAGCGTGTTGAGGCAGAAGGGAGGGCATGATTTGTTTGTTGGATCGATTTGTGAGGTGCTATGACGCACCATAATCAATAGTCATTAGCTGAGCTGAGGTGATGATAATTACCTGGGAAAGCCAAAGGGCTGTTCTGTCCTGGCTGATGGCATTATGTGGTACAGACAGAGGTGTGATTCAATCCTGTGTTACATACAGTGTCTATACACAGGGACAGGTGTCCGCAGGTCTTAAAAAGTCTTAAAAAGTCTTAAATTCACAATTCTCACATTTAATTTTCATAGGTCTTAAATAATTTGTTGGTCTGTCAGGAGATGAAATGATATGAAATAATATGTCAGATGTTTTTGATAATCAGACTTTATGTGTTTGTGTTTCTCCCGGGAGCTACAGTAGCTTAATGTTAATACATTGTAGGACTTTTAAAATAAAGACTGTTATTTACCTAGATACCACTACTTGTTGTTTTGCTTAGTACGACAGTGATGGCCCTGATTCCAGGGCTGCTGATCTAGAGCCAGTGAAAGTGTCAAAGGCCTGTTGGTTTAGTTTCACTCTGTGTAATTCATTCAGTTTCCAAACAAGTGTTTAATTCTCAGAATATTCAGACAGGGCATTTCTCAGAAGCCCTTATCAGACGTAAGTGATAGTCACTGGTGTGAATGGGCTTTGCAGCTGCTTCTAACATACAAACTGAATTTCCTTTCAGGCACCTGCTGGATCATCCTGTGCAGAGTGGATGAGAACTGGGAAAATTTAATTTGTGATCTTAAGTCTCGTACTAAACCATCAGACACGTTGGATGCTGGCTTGATGGCAATTAGCTTGCAGCGCCTGGTGTGAGTATGACGCTTCATACAAGAGTCTCTCTAATTATCCTGCTTGTTATGCCTGTCTAGTTTATTATTTTTTCCTGAGAAACATGCTTCAGGCGCCAAGGACAAAGATGAGTGAGTGAGTCAGTGTGTGTGCTCCATCCATGTATGTGTGTGTGTATGTGTGTGTGTGTGTGTGTGTGTGATCTGAAAGACCTTTTCACTCTGAACAGTGTGTTCTGATGGTGTGTGTTTACATGGACAAACACGTTTTATTTGAAAGAGTACAGGAATAAAAGTCTTTTGACAGGTACCCGTTAAAATGACTATTGTAAATAATCTTATTTCATTACATCTCCCCCCCCCCAAAATTGCAACTCACTTTGTAATATAATAACCAACATGAAATGAAATAACTTTACTTCCCCATCCACTCCTATAGGTCCCAGAAGGAGCACACAGACGTGAACGATGGGGACACTAGGGTTGAGGACCCTGTTGTCTGTGCAGCAGAGGATTCCGTCATGTGTTCTGTCGCTCTCGACGATGCCACAAACTTCGTCGCCGTGGTAACGACCAGCATCTCCAATGCCACGGCCCCACCGGTCCTGCTCAGCATTCCTGCCCGACCTGGTAAGAGAAGGATTTTTCACTCATTCTTTGTTTTGTTTTTTGTAAACACAGTGTTTGAACAGAAGTCTGAGCTTTTCATTACACGATTACCATAGGCTCATAAATTATTCTTGGGGGGGGGATGTTTGGAGCTTATTAGCTATTGCAACTTAAAGAAGGAAATCCACCATAAAACACAACACACGTCAATTTTATGTTTTGGTATTATTCTTATTCAGACGGATAAAGGGCTGGCGCAACTACAAGGCAGTGTGCGAGCGTAACATTTTTCATCTGGCAAAAACATCAGTGATAAATGTCTAAATGAATGAATAAATGTTTTATTGTTAGTCGCACAGAGCAAGGGCTTCTTTCTAGACTCACCATTTTGCATCAATGTTCGAGAATCACAGGGAGAAATCCATCGTAGAAGAAACAAAGATACCAATGTCTGCACTGAAATTAGCCGCGATAGACCAGAATGCAATGCAACCCAGTCCCACTTGTTCTCCACTGAAAACACCCATTCTCTCAAGGTCGTCAAAATGCTTAGTGTTAGTAACTCTTTTTTATTTGGGAACTCAATGAAGCTAATGTTTCAGATCCAGTGCAGTTACTTATTCAGCTACTGACATTACAAACCAAGAATAAAATCAGCCATGTGTGCTTTGAAGATGATGTTGGGCTCTTCAACATTTTTAACCCTGATAGGTTAAAAGGTTCAACACCATGAATCAGGACCGATAAGGTGGCAGACATCCAATTCTCTAACAGTCTTATTTAGCGGGTGTGACTAATACTGAGACTGTGTGTGTGTGTGTGTGTGTGTGTGCACGTAAGCACAGACAAGGCCTGAGATCTCCACTGTGCTAAAGAAGGTCTTTCCATATTGTACTGTTTGCTCAACCAAACCTCCTCTGCTGAATTCACACAAGAGCAAAGCAGACACTGGCCTGTAACTCTGTTATCCAGGTTTGATGTTTTCCACCGTTCACTTTGCAAATCTTCAGTTTCTGTGTAAGTCCTGTGCAGCATATTCTAGTTTTCATCACCCCAAAACAAAGCTTCCATAACTTTATCCCCGTGTAAATCGAGCCTTCAGGCTGCAAATGAAGGATTTAACTAAGATTTCCTTTTCTCACGTGAATCATATTTGATGATGACGAACTTGCCAATTTATTTTTGTTTTTTACGCAAAGCACATTACAATATAGTGCAATTGGATACCACTATATGTAAAGAAAGAAAGCCATGTTTCTCCAGTTATTTATCCTCCCAAAAGTGAATTAAAAGCCTTTCTTTTTCCTGGTTTAGGATCTTAAAGATTTGTATTGGTTATAGAATGACTGATGATGCTCATTAATCTCTTCTCTCCCGGCAGACAGTGTTAGTGAAAAACGCCATGCTACACAGCTTTAAAGTTTAAATGAACAAACCACAAACGTCACTGGGTTCATTATCATTTCAGAAGAGAACCATATTAGGCATTTAAAGAGCAGAATGAAAAAGCAATTTAGCTAAACAGCAAGCAGAGAAATGTAATCTACTCCATGCTGAAGGTGTGATTGGTTCAGTTGTGATATATGGCTGATCTTAGCATGAGGACCAGACCAATATTGATCTCCATTGCATCATGACAAGCTTATCTACAACAAATGTCACTTTGAGATGGACTGCTATGTTGTATATTCTCAGACACAGTAAATTACTGGACCTGCTGTCAGTTCTAACAGGTCATTTACAGCAGCGTTTGATGAGTGACCTCCAGGCCACACACTGGATCTTCAAACCCCACATAGATGCAGACCTCATCAACTATTGTGTTCCATATTTCATATGATAACCGATATTAGATCAGGCTCAAGCTTTGTGATTGTTATGAAGTGGATTATGATGTCAATTGTGTATTGGTTGTTGGTTATGTGTGCGTGTGTGTGTGTGTGTGTGTGTGTCAACGTTCAACTTTGCTCTCTATACTGTACATGCATTTGCACATGCGTTTGTGTGTGTTTTTCTACAGTCACACCAAGTCCTCCAGTCAATCT
>CABFOS010061996.1:0-10985 GCA_900660315.1 Diretmoides pauciradiatus | reverse complement strand
TAGTAGCGGCAGCAGCAGCGTACTAGGCGGCTCCTCAGAGCGACACGGCCGGCACACGTACGCCGGTCGTCGGGCTTCCTCGCCGACCCCCTCCGGCTCCCACTCCTCCGCCTCGTCCCACTCCTCGTCCTCCTCCTCGTCTTCCTCGGAGGACGAAGAGTTCGAGGACGACTTGCTCGACATCAACCCGAGCCCCAGCTTCGACAGCATGTCGCTGGGCAGCTTCGGCTCCTCGGCGCTGGACAGGGACTTGGATTTGAACTTTGAGTCCGGCTCCGGGGGCTCCCACTTCGAGTTCCCCGACTACTGCACGCCCGAGGTCAGCGAGATGATCTCCGGGGACTGGCTGGAGTCCACGATCTCCAACCTGGTGTTCACGTATTGAGCGAGAGTGAAAGGTAACGTTGTCCTGCAAAAAAAAGCAAAAAAATAAACAGAAAGTGGGCGTAATAGTTTGCGTTATAACAATACCAGACTATAGTCAAATCCCACTATTAGCCTGCCACTATAAACAGGCTGCCCCATCTCGTCCATAGAGGCATGAGCAAGAACCGCGGGGCCCCTGGAGAACTCAACTTTAAAGCGAATTAACCTGCTTTTCTGTACCATTTCTTTGGGTGCGTGGACCGTGGGACTTTTGGTTTGCAAGTAGCCGAAGAAAGCAGAGGGAGAGGAAAACAAGAAGAGAGAGAGAGAGACTGGCTGGGTTTCCTACTGAGAGAAACGCTCGGTCCTGAACTGTTTTTAACTGAACAACTAAACTGTGATTGATTTGCACGTTATGCGGTCCGCCGTTCAACTTAATCAATGTCATTGATGATAAAAAGGGACGTTTCACAACTTTTACCAATCCCCAAGTGAACTTCACCACTAAAAAGAGGTACAGAAATAGGACTCTTTGTGCGACATTTTATTGTGGCGTCATGGAGATGGATTTTTTTAATGAAACCGAGGTGGGTTGGTGTTTTTTTTTTTTAAAGTCGAATATTTTCCCAAAAGCAAAAAAAACAAAAACATGGTAAGCATGATAGCCTACTCTGTTCCCATCTTGTGATGAGATTTTTTTTTCTGTAAGACTGTCGAACAGTTTAAAAAGTAGTATTAGGGTTATTTAAATGGATAGGTGGCGCTCGCTTCGGTTCTTCTCTTTGGAAAAAGGACATTGAAATAATCACCAGCTGTTGTAATTCTTCAAACTTCAGGATTCAAACGCAACTTCAAATCTGTGCTGAACTTTATATACACGTATTCTCTACGATTCAGGACCAAAACTCTTTTATGTTGATTTCTGATGTTATAGAGAAATCCTCGCCGATTTTTCATCCTCTGAGCTTTGTTTTGTACATTTATCCAGATGCCATTTTTATATGGGATGTTGTATTTATATACTGGGCCAAGCATTTTTGACTTAATCATTTTTTATTTCTTGTATACATGGTCTAGTCATGTTGTTTTTCTTACACGGTTTCCCTGTCTGTCTGTCTGTCTGTCTGTCTGTCTGTCTGTCTGTCTGTCTATGTGTCTGTCACGTTTCCTTCTCAGGCGAAGGGCTAGAGTTTTAAAAACACAAAACTTTTTGAGTTCTTTTTTATATTTAAATGTACACACTTTTGGACACTTAAAAGAGAGGAAACAAGTTTGATTATTTTCTCAGTGTATTTTTGTACAAATCTATATCGAAAAAGGGGGTGTCAACAGCCTACTCATACCGCTGTATTGGATTTCCTAATTTCTAAGACCCCGGCGGGCTGGTTTTCATGCTGCCTTCAAGTGCTCCTCTTGAGCTCGTCCTTTTGAGTTTTTGACGCCCGTTCAGGCCCAATAATTAGAAAATGGACGCTGCAACAATGTAGTTTCGGTGCCTAATGTTTTATTCTAGAAATCAAGCAGCACAGAGCTACTTTTGTACCGCACAGGCAGAATTAAGAGACGAGAGTGATGTTTTAATTCACTCATTAGCCAAACGTTGCTATATAGATCAGATTTACCATCAAATTATGACAATGGTTTCAAGCTCTCCGCTCCTTGAACGTCATATTTCAGCAACTCTGGTATTAAAAAAAAAATCCCACTTTCTCAATTGTATTTACCTCTTTGGAGCAATCATGTGTGCTTATGTCGTAATTACAATATTTCCGGCAGCACTTGAAAGCAACATCAGTCTCTGAATCAGCCTACCGTTCACGTTTACAATGCCAGTCTGCAGGCTTCTTAAAGACACAGGAACACATTTTCTCTGTTAGCTCCCCTGTGGAACATGTGCTTTCAACAGCATCATTAAACTCAGCAGCCACTCCTTTTTACATTTCCTGTCAGATATCTTGCCTATGACAACAAGTGAGAAGATTGTAGCTTTAAATTTGACTTATTTCTTGTTTTGTTTTTTTAAATTGATGTCAAAATTTAGTAATCAACCACTGGATTGAACTGGCTATCAATCAACATAGCAAGCAAACAACAACAATGACGATAACAAGAGTATTCAAATTGCTGACTTGAGTTCCGCAACAATTAATTGTACTGCGTTTCTCATTGTATTTGAATATATAATCTTTTCTACTTGTCGGCTAACTATTAGCTAATTGTTTTAGTATCTTTATGGCATGGTGAATAGCATTTGTATTTCAGATTCAGGTTATTAGCTGTTGTGTTTTTAAGAAAAGAAAAAATGAGGAAAAATGATGAAACGTGGAATCGATCTTTGTATATTTGACTGTATCATAAAGCAAAAAGATTGTGTGTTTATGTACGTCGTTGCTATCGAAGACAGGCACTGTCTAGAACTGCTATCTTTTACACATCCTTACTTACGTTTAAGGTGGTCAGTTCAGGACTCTTTTTTTATATATATATGAAAGCATTTTTAAATATATTAACTTTATTTTTCATCCATCCTGTGCAATATGCTGTGTAGAATTATCATTTTATTGTCTCTAATCATGCCATAAACAAAGAAACCACCTTTTTTGAGACGGGGAGAAAGCGGGAGGGGAGGGGGGGACTCATGCCAGCTAAATTGTGTCCATTCACTGCCTGTCAGATTGTTGATATAAAACTTGTGTACAGAACTTTTTTCAAGGAAGGAAATAAATATCAGCTGGAACTGAAACTCTACAACTCTTCTCTTGACTCTTTAACTTTGGAATGCTGTTTATTTGATTGTCAACAGTGGGTTGTTTTCATATAGATAAGGGGCACAGAGCAGTATATTGTCATACACAATATTGAGCTCTATAGTTAATAAGGGAAATGACGTCACCTCGCCTCTGCTTTTATCATCATTACCTCTGCAGTGGGTTATTATTCCATTGAGCACATTATTGATTGAAGAAGAATTGCAAAGCTGTAAGATGCTTTTGGGAAAGTCAGCCCTAATGAATCCTTTACTTTAACATGACATAACAGCACACCACTGCAGCTATTTACAGCAGCTATCTACCATTCTCTAGTAAGAATATTGTTCAATTCAATTTATGATGCAAATTGACTCAAGTGAAAGCAATCCTGTTATATTCTTGAATGTTTCCTAAAAGCTTTTTTAAAAGAGCAAACAGAAAAGATAGAAGGAAAACATAGTACTATAAGCTGCTTTTGGGAAACTCAGTCTCATATTATAGCACCATTTTGCATCCCAAACTACACTAAGTGGTTCACAAGATTAAAGATGATATGTGATGATACTATATGTGGGAGCTGCAACATCAAACCAAAGCACAGAATTTAAAAGGTGATCTTTTCCATAGCTCAATAGAACCCTGTTTCTTTATTATGATTACATTACATAACATTTATTGTGATTTATATGGTTTTTATTGCTTGTTTGATCTGCATTGGAGATAAGATAGATTTATTGTGACGGTGTGTTCTGGAAATCCTGCCTTAAAACCCCCCCTGAGCAAAACACATCTGTGAGTAGATCACAGTCCAGCACATCTTTGCTCATGTTTTGTAAGACATCCTTTTTTAAGACAGCACAACATATTCTCCACTGACATGAAAAAAGAAATGGACTTCAGTTGGTCTCAGAACTAACAAGCTGTTGGAACGCTCACCACTGAGCTATGAAAAGGTATATCTTTGCTCTCAGCTAGAGTGCAATAGGCAAGACTGACTTTGATAAAGCTTTATAGCAGGATCTCTAGGATATCGGCTCTATTGATGCACAACAGCCTTGAGATGGTCTCGATACTGTAAAGCCTTTGTGAAGCTTACCACTGTTCCGTTGAGACATGAAAAGTATGACAAAGGATAGATTTAGACATAGAAAATCAATAACATTATTTTAACCCTATCATGACCCTGATTTAATATGTTTTCATGCTAAACTTCAAACGGTCAGATCTAAGCCCCTCAAGGCCAAAGACTAGAGCTTGCATTCATAATATATCTTAGAAGAACTGTGTTGATCTGGGACCGGAACATCCCTTAAGCTGTATTGATGTTTGTATGGCATTATGACATGACCTAGATTAGCAGTTATATTCTGCTGGATCTACACAGACACAAGATGCCTGATTCTTTAAACTGTGTGGCACAGTTTTGATTTTCTCATCGCCATCTCATCAGGTAGAAATCACATAGAGTGTGACGTTTCCCCAAGCCCAATTTATGTTGCTATATGAATTTAACACATCATTCATTGTAATTTGGAGGATGGATTCACAACATGCGATCTTGCCTACACCGAACTACTGCACACTGACCTGTACCTCAGATGATCTTGATCTGAAGGTATTGTAAGCTAGCATGCATGCCTGCAGCAATCAAATCAAGGTCTAGCAGTCTTTTGATCACATGATTCATTACCAGCATGGGCAGCTTGCTTATTAAATTCAATAATCATGGAAGTGTGGACAGGCACATCCTTGATGTCCACTGCCATTTTACATAGAAGCCATAGTTAAAAAGATATTGTATTAGATAATGTCCATAAGAGAAAGACACATGCCCCCTGCATCCATTGTCACATCATTAAAGCCAGCTATCATTATGGAGCTATTATTTTGTTGTTACATTATATATGTAGGATAAATATTCTTAAAGACCATGACACAGACAATAAGGCAAAGAAAGTTGCCAGCATTAGATTACTAACAGCGTTGTTTTGCCAATTATATTATCCCCATAAATGTTGTCTCACTGGTTAAGATTAATCTCTGCTGAAGACACATTGTTGCCCATCTACACTTGGCTCAGTGATAAGGTGTAGCTGTAACAATTCAAGTCAGTTCATATTAGAATACATAATCATCAGCTCAACAGGGGTTAAAACCATATATGTCCTAATCACCTCAGGCAACCTCATATTATATTGTATTGTGTTCTATTCTATTCTACTCTAGCCTGTTGTGCTGTATGCTGGTATTCAGACAGTCATTGTCTCCCCTCCCCCTCTCCCAGACAGACTCTTGGGGTGGGGGAAGGGCTGATTTTGCAGCAGTCAGCCAAGGGCCCTCTAGCATAGCTGACAAGCATGTCTGTCTGTCTACAGTATGTGTGTGCATGTGAGCGTGTGTGTGTACATGAGCGTGCGTGTCAGTGTTCTCTTATATGAAATTAAATTATACAAAACCAATATCCCAACACTAAAATCATCTGTGTATTACACTCAGCAGTATGTGAGAACAAATGATGTATTGCCTAATATGCCTTGTATGCAGTGTAATCCTATCACAATAATATACTTTGTTGCGTGTAACCACTATAGTAATACTTTCCCTCATGATGCATCATGTACTCTATTCTATTCTAATCCGTTTTATACATTTCATAATAGCTAATATCAGTTGTGTGTAATTACTATAAAGGTACCATAGCTCTAGTGTAACTGGCTACATAGAGCCATTGTATATACAGTCTCAACATAGCTTGCATTTGAGTTTGTAGTTCTATACATCTTAATGTTTTTAATCGCTGCAAAATTACTTATAAAGACAGGGAAGGCTTAAGCATGTGTTTTATAAAGGTTGAATTCATTGTATACAGATACTATATATGTAGCAAATCTTTTTCAGTATGCAGTTCATAATTGCTTTTGTGTACATATGTACATTTTGCATGAAATGCATGCTAAAAGCCTTGCTACCTGTATATTCAGTAGACACAGACAATTAAGCTAAGCAAGACTGCATATTGAAATGATACTGGAGAGGCTTAGGCAGCAGACAGCAGTCTAAGCCTCTTGGCAATTTGTCTTGGTGGCATTGGTACTGACAACAGGACCTCACATAAAAAGCATAAAGACAGCGTACAAGGCACAAAATAGACTGTAGACTACATATCACTGTACATATCTTAAACCGTGCATTCAACATTCAGTATGTGCATTCAAGCAGCATGTTGCAGCTGTAGAGGAAATGTAGTGAGTGTGCAATAGTGCATTAATCCATAACTGATTTTATGAAGCTATCATAACTAGTCCTTGCAACATCACTCCAATATGCAGATATATGCGTTTTATCATAGGTTAATTGGCTGTGTGTCTCTACCAACTCAACGCTGAATTTAAAACAGTCTTTTCAGTTGGCGGTCTCATTGCATTTCGTAACATCTACTGTATATTAACATTTTCTTCTATTTCCTAACATCATGATGATAAATATGTATCATGCAAGAAGATAATACCTTCAGCATGCGACATTTCCGAACAGCTTCAGAACCTGTGTGTGTGTGTTAAAATACTTTAAGCTATATGTAGCCTGTTCAGTGTGCAGTCTCATGCTCAGCTGACTCCTCGGTGGGAGGTATGAAGGCAGCCGGCCAGAGCAGAACAGGCTGACTGCTGGAGTCAGTGGCCCAGTAAAACCACAGCAGGGGGGATAAGAGGTCTGCTGGTTGGGGGGGTGACTGTATCTTGTCTCCTTGTCTGTATGGCTTGCTGCTCTATTGGTGGTGGTGGTGGGGTAAAAGTGGGATTATGTTTCATCTTTCTTTCGTAGTGGTGGTCTGTCTGTCTGTCTGTCTGTTTCCCACTTTCTACCTGACTGTCTCACTACAGATTTTGATACCTTTCCTTCTGCATGTATGTCCTATGGGGAAACTATGAACTCCAGACCGTGATCATCATAAGACAAACAAATATGAACAAAAATCTATTATATTTTTCAGAAAAACATTAATTGATGCTTTTAAAAAACACAAAAACACTATCACCAACGTACTTAGTTTGATAGTGTACGGTACTTACTGTAATGTACACTATGAATTTATGTTACTAGGATCTCATAGGTAGGTAAAGTTTCAGCAAATGTAGTTTATGTGGATTTACCCTCCACTACATCCCTTCTTCTGTGTGGCGGATTATAGGAATGAGGCAGCATGACTGTCTGTCTGTTGGTCTAGGATGGCTGTTGTTGCGGTCGTTGTGGTTGTTGGAATGTGGGAGCCATAGTTATGTGTCTGTCTGCCTGTCTGCCTAACTGGCAAACATTTTGGTTTATTTGTCTTTCATGCTACATTTGGTCACTGTTTGTCTGTTTTGTCTTGATGCATTTCTTTCTGCTTGCCTGCATGAGTTGGTCTGTTTATTTCATAACTTGGGGAAGGGTTGTAGGAATGTCTGTTTGTCTGCATGCATTCAGTCTGTCTTTCTGTTGTGTGACTGTTGTCTGTCTTGCGTCATACAGTTTTACCGGCTTTCTGACACGTGTGTGTATGCATGAATGACTCTACTGCGTATGTTTTGACCTGTCTGGCATCTTTCTCAGTGGGGTAAAGGTATTATGAGGAGATAGAGGTAGACTGTCTGGCTGAAAAAAAGAGAAGAGACAGCCTCCACCCCCAATACAAGTAGCTAAATTATGTATTTCATTACATCACATGTAGGCTACTAGTAATACACCTGATTTGATTTGATTTGATTTGATTTATTTTGACATACTCGGTAAAAACAGTAACAAAGCAATATAAAAAGTTCAAACTCAAACTAAAGAACTCAAACTAGTGGCTGTGTTGAAAGTGACACAACCTTTTGAAGGGTGTAGAAACAAGAGAACAATACTAGATTTATTGTTTTACCTTTTGTTTTGTCGCTGTCTTGCACTATGTGCATGCTCAGGAGGACAGGCTTTGTGTCACTTTTGAAAGAAAAACAAATTAGCCTCCCATTTTACCAAAATTTTAAAAGGGTCTTGGACCCCATAAATGTAATTAGCGTTAGTTGTTAACATTTTTGTGTGCTGTGAACTGATGATGAAAAACCAGGCCATAAAAATAAAAACGTTGCTGCATTTATACAAATAACTTATCTACATGTAATCCAGTTCAGGGAGAAATTAACACATTCATTACTTATATTCAATACATTTATTTAAACATGTAATAAACATAGAAAATGTCATTAGACATTGCTTCCAAATGCTTTTTTGTTTGTTTGTTGCATAAATAATGAAAACGAGCAGTTCTGCTCGTTTTCATTATTTATGTTTAACACTGCATTAGGCTACCAAACAATGAGACCTTAATCTTTTGTGTCTTCTTTGGTTCCCCTGCTGCTGTCCAGACACAATGACATCCCACAGTCTCTAGTCAGTGGCATCTAGGAAAGTTAGTCAGTCAGCTCGTGCTTTCCTCAGACAGAGGAGGAGGAGGAGGAGGAGGGGGTGATTTATAAACCGACGACTGTTTAGTGCGGCAGTTTTAAGTGCTATTATTAGTAGCAATTTGAATGGGGAACAGCAAACAGGCGAGAGTTCCCAAACTAATGGGGAAAATGTGCAATACGCTGGCTGGGGGCAAACAAAGAGACGTGAAATGATGAATAAATACAGATAAATCAATAGCTGCATGAATAAATAAATAAACATGTACATAACTAAATATACATAGTACATTGAAAATAAATAAGACACTAAATGAGACAATAAATGAGACAATCAGCAACAAATAATTAATTAAATATATGAATCCATTCACCAAAACAATTAAACAGCATGCGGCCCGTCTATGTTGTTGTGTGTAGTTGTTTGACTTGGAGAGGGCGGGACTCTTTGGAGAGCGAAATGAACAAGGCGCGGCCAAAAGGAGCCCCATCCATCTATCACACGTGTAGACAAAGGGGGACTCCACAACACAAAGCTGGATGTGCCCTCTCAAACTTTTTTCCCCCAGGACGCACAGCGACGCGCACAAAGCAAACCACCCCCCAGGTGAGTTGTCTCCGAGCGGGATCCTACCTTTGCTTGCGCCCTCGGAGCGATTTTCTGGCTTCATTTCCAGTTAAAAGTTGCTGCTGTAGTTAGTGCGTCAGCTCTCAAAGTTGAGCACAAAGCAGGAGAGAGGGAGCGAGAGTCATAGAGAGACAGAGGGAGAGAGAGAGAGGAGCGGTCCCCTTTTCCTTTGTCTGATGCGGGGCGCCTTGAGGAGAGAACTTGGGGGGATGCTCAGGCACGCATCTTTATAACGCTTCATAATACTTCTCATGTGATGTTTGCACTTACTTCCAAAATAACCTGTAAGGGAGGTGAAACGGAGTTTGTACTGCTGTCTTATTTTTGTCTCTTGGGGATGTTGCTACGCACAACAGACAAAGCAGCTGCCTGTCAGAAGTTGGCGGAGAAAGGAACATTTTACGCACGCTGGAAAAAACCCACAAAGTGACAAATATGAGTTAGAAATGGTGTTTTCCTCACGCAGTAGATTTATGGCAAATATTTCCGTGGTCGTGTGAAGTTGCCAATGCACTTTGTGGGATTTCACAACAATGTAATCAGGTGTAAAGTCTGTATGAAGCAAAACGGTGACGCGCAGTGAAACTTGTTGCACGGATAATAAATGTACTATTTGGGGGCAAAATGCTGTTATGAGATGACTCCAGAATGGGACCGTTTTCCGAAAATCAATAAGAAGACTTATAGTTTACGGGAAGCAGAGCAACAGGTATAAGTCGCTGCAGCTTCTTTGTTACAGTAAAGGCTCCTTTGTTCTCAGGCCATACAAAGAAAACCAGCAGAAAAAAAGGAGCGCAAATTTAAAAGGAAACAACTTGTTTGAATGTGTAAATATGATTATCACTGGTAGAATAATTTTAACCTGGAAGTTTTTTTTCCTCTAAAGTGTTCAGTAAACTTTTTTGTTGTTGCTTTCTCCCCTTTAAGTGTTTAAAATAATGATGTGTTGAGTTCAGTTTTTTTTCAAAGATAGTTTCACTTTGATTTATTGTGGAGTAACTCGTTAACATGTATTTGTATTTTCTCTGTTTTATCTTAAAGTGGGGCCAAACAACTGTTTGAGTTTGGTGCATTCCTTTGTATAGTGTTCCGACCCAACTTTTTACTAGGCTGCATGCACTTTTGAGAAGGATTTGATAAGTGATCATATTTGTGAAATTAATTGAGTTTTATGCACTAAACTATTTGGTTTTGGAAAAATTGGTTAATCAACATGAGGATACTTTTTGATGCGCTTCAACATTTGTTAATTAGTTAGTCTGATACTAATTCAATGCACTTTTAATGCGTTGCAACATTTCAATGTATTAGGTCCTATTTCCCCATCACTTAAACAAAGAGGAAGTTCTAGTTGTAAGTGCTTAAGTTCTGACTACAGTGCTTTCCACAACTTTTTTCTTCATTTCTCTTGGCTATCATCAGGTGGGATTTCAGCACCAGATTAACCAGCCAAGGAGTTTCTTCAGATATGTTGGAATCACACGGAGTCACCTTTCCTTTCCAAGTGGATATTTTTTTTCCCAAGACGAGGAGGAGGATTAAGAGACAGTTTCATTTTGGAGAAGGTGGAATCATCTCTTTAAGGATTTAACTCCATCAGCAGCAGCAGCAGCATCAGCAGCAACACCAGGCGAGATGTGTTTTTGGCACACTTGGAAATCTAAAACTCGAGGAGACACTTTGGGGATTATAAAGATGTGTCGGCCTGTCTCTCCACGCAGATCGTCCCAGCTCTCCAAAGCCATGGGGATAGCAAGATGTTGCGTTTCTGATCCTCCTCAGTCCACCGCATGGGTAGGTGATATTACTTTGTACTGG
>CABFOS010061903.1:29378-39737 GCA_900660315.1 Diretmoides pauciradiatus | reverse complement strand
GTAATTTCCGTGTTTGTGGGTCCTACCAATATGGCCGCCACAAAATTTTGGAGACTTCACTTTTCGAACAATAGTTGCTCGATCCAGTCTTTTTTTTGAGATCAGTGTTCGCTGCTGCGTAATGTGAAAGCATTTTTTTTTTTTGGAAGGTCCGGACTATCGAACCAATTACAGGAAGTTACGGCAGATTGGTCACTGGTCACGTTGTCAAAACAGGAAAAGCATGGTGAAAAGTGTAACTATAAAAAATGTTTTGTCTATTTTTGTTACATTTGTAATATGTACTTTATGAATATTTTGTACTGAATAAAAAAATAAATAAAAAAAGCATGGTGAAAAACGGAGGAAAGCAGATGAGCCGTGGCAGCACATGGGGAGAGGGGGAGACCAAGTTTTTGGTCCAAGCAATGCCATACTAGTGCGAGTATAATGGCAATGAAGTGAAACATGTGTTGGTTCATTGTGGTGAACAACGGGAGACTAGCATAGATGCGAAGCTACAAAGCTAATTCCTGCCTGTGAGCACTTCCTGGACAACATGCTAACGTCAGACGCACGCTCATCCACAAGCCAATCAGTGTCAAGTATAGGAAGACGCAGCCCACGCGGGTGATGACGACATGACGTGAAAGTCCTTTGGTCCGCTGCCATAAGTGCAGTGTGAACCCGAACCTTATTGAACCAAATATTAACAATGTATCAAAAACACGAATTTGGTCCGGACTTTTAGATGTGAATGCGCCCTTAAAGTCTATGATTATAATAACGCACCACCCTGTGTGTGTGTGTGTGTGTCCGGGGCGCGAGGAGGAACCGCGCGCGCGTCTCTGTTCTACGCGCTCTATTTCTATGACGTAGTCCGGGGTCAGGGGTCAACATCCCTTAGTAACCCCGCCGGCGGTGCTGCAGCGTCACATCACCCCACTCCTCTGCTGTTAAAGCGGCTGTTGTAGTTGCGTGATTTCAACCCCTCTCTCCCGACCATCAATGGAGGAAAAAAGATATGTACTAAAACACACTATTGAGTAACCGATCTCTTGGAATCAGTCAACGTTTCAGGATTGCGTGCCGACTTCTTACACACGGTGAGTTTGTGTGTTTTTTAGTTTATCTCGGTCGGCAGCGTGACGTTAAGCTGTCAAACTACTCAGCTCAGTTCAGGAGATGAGACCGCGTTGTACCACAGACCAACATCAACGCTATTGTTAATAATACTATCAACATTAGTCAGTAAGCGAACTTACTGACTAATGTTGATACTTAGCACCGGCGCCTCGGCTTAGCTTTAGCTTATGGCTGCTGCTGAGTTACAGAGCTAGCTTGTTCTCCACCTTCAACAAGCGCATTTCAGCTCACATTACTTCGAGTTTGGGGCTCAAGTTAATTGAATGCAGTTCTCGGTGTCGCTTTGTGATGTTCGTGTGGCTCACATGGGCAGCAGCAGTGAGTCTGACTGCTCTGCTCGGCTGGTTTTTCTGGTCCCGTCAGCAGATATCGATAGGTAAGATACTGTAAGAAGGTAAAGGTGTGTCTCCCCTCTGTACACCTGCAGGAACATTGTTCACTACTAACACATCGGGGGCTGTGTTGTGGTAAAGGAGCAAGGGACAGTTAAATGACTGGTTGATGACATCCCCTTGTTACCACGGTGTTAATGCATGTAGGCTAATGCAGTGGTTCTCAACCAGTGGTCCGGGGACCACCAGTGGTCCTTGAGGGGGTTCCAGGTGGTCCCCCAGCTAAGTGATGGATAGTTGGGAACCAAATGGACCCTTATAGGTCTGTAACATCTGCATTACTTAATTTACAAGAAGTTTACACAATTAGAGAATGTAGAAGAATTGTTATTGTGATCAAAGTTTGTCTGTTATCTCTCTACCACATAAAAAATGTTGGAATTCTGGACTAAATCTGATCCAACAATAACTAAATATTCTGAGTTTTGGGTCTGAGAGGTGAAATCTCATCAAATGGTCTGTGGCTCTATGAGACTAAATAATGGTCCTTGATATGTGAAAGGTTGAGAACCACTGATCTACCGCATCATCTTTGTTAACTAGCTTTGCTGTTTGGGTGGTTAGGAAGTGATGGGAAATAACTTCCACCTTTCCCCTCTGTTGAATATGAAAAACGTAATCAAATACCAGGTAGATAAATACCTCAATGTTACAGGTCTGTGGCACCTGTGAGACCTTATAGCCGCAGTGCAGTCAGAAAGGTGTTGGAAACTCCATTGAATTTCTATTGTGAATAGACACTGGTGAAACATGGGATGTTAATGGAATTTTCATTATCATTCAATTATCGTTTCATTGTCATTCAATGGCTGTTTGTTGGATTTTGATTGCTTTAAGGGTCATTCGTGGCATTTTTGAGAGATTTTAAATTGCAGCAATTCTTTAACCACCAGTTTGCATACAACTGGTACTATGGATGGGACAATGTGTCAGTCCACAGTTAGTTAGTCCACTCCCACCCTGTGAGATCTGTGGTGGAAAACTGTCCTTTTGCTGCAATTTTTTAATTAGTGTGCATACACAGAGTGCATCTCCTACAGAGAATGGCACCAGATTTCCTGATTGTTAATACATGTTTTATAGGTCAGATTATTGTATGGCTTTACCAAATATATATTTTTCAAATAGACAATGTAGCATCTTGGGCTCACATTTATTATTTATTCAGTATGCTGCCAGATTAGTAATACCAGATTTTGCTTCTGGGCACATTGTTATCATTAAGGGTACAAACAGCACCATCTGCTGCTACCCTGCTTTTCCATCTGTACAGAGCTTTTTCAGAACCTGTACACCATGTACTGGTAATCCCAGAGTCAGACACGGTTTTGCAATATCTCTTGCATTATCAATATACTTCAGTTTGTGCAACCCACTGATGCAATATGACAAACACCAACCTATGCCATGGCAGTCTTGTGTCACACTGTACCCTGATTTTTGGACTCTTGTCTTTTTTATAAGTGCTGCTGTCACTGTGCTGTCCCTCCTCAGTGTTCGCAGCCTGTTCGTGTCATCCCGCAATGGCACAAAAGGATGCCTCCACCAAGAAGAACCCCGCTGTTGTGGCGTTGCACTCCCACTTCATTGTGGGATCAGTGTCGGAAGAGAACTCAGAGGATGAGATTATGGGGAAGCTAGACATGCAGGAGAAGGAGACGCGTTCCCTGTCACCATCATCTGTTAGCTCGGACAGCACCTTTGAGATGGGGTTCGACCACATTGATGGCCCCTTGCACAACCTGAGGTTAGAATCTGGTCCTTTCACATTGTCTCTCACTTCTTGTCTGGCAATGTTTATTGATTATTCTACTCCACAATACTGACAACAATTGTGTTGCATGATCTTCTTTTCTGCTGAATCTTGTGATTGTGATATGATTTGTCATACATGTGGACACAGTTTTTGTACATAATGTCTTGTTCAGTTCTTTGTAAAAAGCAGGGTGGGGGTGGGGGGGACTGAGATGCTGAAAAATCTTCAGTTATATTAATTAGTACGGCAGAGTTTAAGAAACTTTTCTCTTAAGGAAAAATTGCAGGGCCTTTTGGTTTAGAAAGTTCAGTTGTGAATTTTGCGATGTCACTATTTATTTGGATTAATTATGCAGCCCTATTAGACTATATAGGTGTTTGTTTGTCACCATCAGTCCATGTTACTATCACCAATATATCACTTTTGCATATTATGAACACATCACATACATTTATTAGTATAGTAGAATTGGCTGAGTTATGTTAATGTATTATTTAAATAGGCAGCCTGCGACTGTGAAAGATGTCTTTATGAGACTAGTCGTAGGAGTAGGTATGCGATCTGAAATGGCTTGGAGTACACTGTGTTCAGCTGAATGAGCTCCCTCTTGCCTAGGTGGCCCCTTTTACAGCATGTGCGAAAAATGTGGTCTCGCCAGCTGTATGCTGTGTATCTGAGTTTGGCTCAGCTCTCCTGCCTCGGCCAGCTCTTTTACTGTCCCCTTCACAGACCAAAAACATCTCTCTAAAGCCTCACAGATTTGAAACTGTGTAATTTGAGGAATGTGCTCATATATTGAATTACGTCCAGTTAATGTACATTTATGTTTGATCTATTTACATGGCATGTTGCAGTTTGGTGAGGTGATACTGTGAACCATCCCTATACCAGCCTCTCCTCTCCTTGGCTGGATTGGATTTAGATGGCTTCTCTTTTTAATGCTCTATATACGCAAGACTGTTTTCTAAATTGAATTAGGTTATGTCGCTGACCATGTAGACAGTGATGGTTTGTGCCTTCTGTCTTTTGTTAATAATCCAGTTTTTTAGACCCTCATAACACACATCAGGATTTCAGGATCTCAGCAATTGCCTTGTCCTGTTGGTTTTGTGTCATCAGTTTCACAATGAAGAGGAGGATGAGTAGTGGGCGTTGACTGAAATTACTTTTACAAATATGGGGACAAAGACAAACTAATTCAGCTCTGTAGGCGGATTGAAATCAGAGCTCCCATTCACGTGGGTCTTGTTTTCCCCATGCCAGTACCCTTTCAGTGATGCAATAGTACAGTGTCAGACCACAGGAGCCATCCAGCCAAACAAGCTCAGGCGCTTCCACACCCTCTGGTTGAGTGCAAAACCCCTCCCCCTGTACTCCCCCTTTTAGCTCTGTCTGAGGGTGGAGCTTGATTCCTACAGCTCTTTACTGTCTCTTACCCAAGCTTGTAAACACACTTCAGGAATGAACACAGGCTGCTAGTTAGTTAGTTTGTTTTTTGGCAGGTTGAATTGGCTGGACTGAAGGTGTCCTCTCCTGTACATTATGTTCTGTGTTGTCAAATGCATACACAAGTTGGTTAAGATTTCTCTTTAATATATTTAGAACAGAAAGTGTGGAGTCAATATTTGACTCCTTACATTTTCTGTTCTAACTCTGATATTATAATTTACACCATGGGTTACTTTTCAGGTTCTCTTTTACTCTAGTCACAGATTCAAATGAAACTTTAATCTACTGGACTGTAAATTTAAACTGTAAAAGTGCAGCTACTATTTAAAGGACATCTTTTGCAAGTGCCAATTTAATTTCTAAATTATTGAGTGAAGTCAAGTTTATTTGTAAAGCCTGCCTGGGGACCAACGTCTTCCTCCTTCGCTGGTCAGGCGATGCTCACAATGCCCACATTATGAATGCAATCAATGATGGCACACTACAGCCTCCAACCTTGGACCTTCACAAAAGACAAGGAAAAGCGGCCGGGCGTGCAGTAGATGACGAGGTTGGGCAGGCAACTGGCACATGCCCAAAGTAAACAGAATAAACACAATAAGGACATCTGAGTGAAACATCCAGATCTAGTGTCGGGCGTCAACAGCAGACAGACTCATTCACATACTCTCAATCACACAGACAGGTGTGACCAGCATGAGTGGACAGGTGCATATGACCTGGGAGAACAAGACATGTAAGCTAAAGCTAACTGGTCTAACCTTACTCTAAAATCAGATTGAGCCACTCCGTAAATTTCGTTTGGCCAAATGATGGAGGGGATAAACAGTTTTTTAACCTCGATTTAAAGATCATAGATACTCTGATTGCAGCAGGCAGACTGTTCCAGAGAGGGAGCGTGGTGAGAAAAGGCTCTGTTACCTGTAGTTTTCTTTTTGACTGCTGGGATAGATAAGCAGCCAGTGTCCTGTGATCAGAAGGCGTGTATATATGGTGCGTCAAGATCTAATAAATAGGTCAGCTCATGTAATAATTTATATGTTGGTACTGTAGAAGAACCTTAAAGTCGCATCTGGCGTGACTTGGGAGCCGGTGTAGTGAGCTCAGGATAGGCGTTCCGTGGTCAAACCTTCTAGTTTTGGCAGCAGCATTCTGTACAAATTGGTGAGTTTTAATCTGTGCAAATGAGCTACAGATGCATGTTTTGCACAGTTGTAAATGAGATTATGAATTATGTATTTGCCTTTAGCATTGTTACATACTGTAGTACCCTATTCCTCCTGATACTAGGGTTATTTTGAAGACCCACTATGTGCATTCTCTGTGTGCCTTCAAATAGGCCAAGCATGTCAGGGCTGCACCTGGTGAAGCAGGGCAGAGACCGCCGTCGTATTGACCTGCAGAGGGACTTCACTGTGGCCTCTCCTGCTGAATTTGTCACACGCTTTGGTGGCAACAAGGTCATTGAGAAGGTAATGATAATGAGCATATTGAACTAAAAGTGCTACTAAAATAAAAAATGTCATACATCATACAGTATTTAAAAAGCAACAACTAAATGTATCATGTACAAAACTAATACAAATCAATAAAGAATTCCAAAATAAATAATTTGTATTTGTTTTAGACACAAATTTGACCGTATAGGATTTCATCTATTGCTTTGTTTGGTTGTAGTGAGACGTGCCCACATGTTTCTATGGGACATTTCTGCAACAGGCTTAGCTGTACGTTGATGCCATATTCTAAGAAACCACATCACTCACAGAGGCTGAAAAAAAAAAAACTCTTAACTTTTTACTTTTTTCTTTGTTGTTGAGTATTTTGCCTATATTTGATAGCAGTTCTAGAGAGAGAGACCGGAAAGATTGGTCAGAGGATAGCAACAGACCTGAGAAATGCTTTTTTGAGAGGTGAAAAGTAAACAACTCTGAGCTGTGTCTGTGAAATACCACAAAATACCACTCTGATGACTATTTTGCTTTACCAGGTCCTTATCGCCAACAATGGCATCGCAGCGGTCAAATGCATGCGCTCCATCCGCCGCTGGGCCTATGAGATGTTCCGCAATGAAAGAGCAATCCGCTTTGTTGTCATGGTGACCCCAGAGGACCTGAAGGCCAATGCCGGTATGCTATGATATCTCTAAGGTGGTAAAACCCTGAGTAAGTGCACCGACTGTGTGATGCCTAATGACAAAGCACCTGACAGCTAGCTAAGTGGTAGCCCTAATGAGCCCTGCTGGTTGTCATTCTAGCCATCGGGGACTGATTTAGACCAACGGATGCAGAGTGAATGCAGTTAATTACCTGGCAGCAAACTAGAAGTACTCTGGGTTTCATTGACCAGGATTGAGAACTAATGAAATAGATGAATAAATGCTTGACCACAGTAATTCATTTTACAAGTGTGCACTCTATCTTTTTCTCTGGGTATCCTCTACAGAATACATCAAAATGGCAGACCATTACGTGCCTGTGCCAGGAGGGACTAATAACAACAACTATGCCAACGTAGAGCTCATTCTGGACATTGCAAAGCGTATCCCTGTTCAGGTATCCCCAGACATTGTGTTTTAATCTTCTCCAAAAGTTTTCAAATGGTAACAAGTTATTGAATGTCTCTTGCTACTGTTATTTTCTTTACAGGCAGTGTGGGCCGGGTGGGGTCATGCATCTGAGAACCCCAAACTCCCCGAGCTGCTTCACAAGCATGGCATTGCTTTCATGGGTAAGAGAAGATTCTGTATCTGTTGTTTCACTGACCTTCTACATGATCTACACATTACCTAAGCTGTGAAACAGAATGTTTTTCCTGGTCGGTTTATTCCTTTCCCAGGTCCCCCAAGTCAGGCCATGTGGGCTCTAGGAGACAAGATTGCCTCGTCTATCGTGGCTCAGACAGCTGGCATTCCAACTTTGCCATGGAGTGGGGCAGGTAGGTCAGAGTAAGGATACACTGTAGGGTCCCGAGGCCTGCTTCTGTTTTGGTACTGTCTCCAAATGGCCAAAATGTCCTATAACTTTTAATTCGGCGTCTCAAGGAAGGCCAACAAAAACTATTCCTGTGGAAAATATAGAGGTACAATTCTCTTATTCAGAAACCTTTTATTACAACCTACATGTTCCTCAGACTTAATCTTTAAGGGTTTTGAACAATATTTTCAGATAAAAACTATTCTGATATGCCTTTATTGCTAACATCAATCAAAGACAAAAGTAGCTATGCCATTTCACGTGAAGGCCAAATATGAACTGTATGTGTCTCTCAGGCCTAACAGTAGAATGGTCAGAGGGCGACCAAAAGAAGAGAATCATCAATGTTCCTTCTGACCTGTACGAGCTGGGCTGCATCCAGGATGTGGAGGCTGGCCTGAAGGTGAATATGTCTCCTAGCTGACTCGTTAGTGCCTAACTAATGTCCCATATGCTTTGGCTCCATCTTTGTATACATGCTAAGAAGCTGCGTGTGTCCTTTGCCAGGCTGCAGAGAAGGTGGGCTACCCTTTAATGGTGAAAGCCTCAGAGGGAGGTGGAGGGAAGGGCATTCGCAAGGTCAACTCCGCTGATGATTTTCCTAACCTCTTCAGACAAGTGAGTGGAAACTCTCAGCCTAAATCCAATATTCAATTTATGTCACTGTGGACAACCTTTATACTTTATATGTAGAATAATTGTATTTATACATCTATGATGATGACTTACATTCTCCATCTCCTTGGTGCTCCAGGTCCAGACGGAGGTTCCAGGATCGCCCGTCTTCGTCATGCAGCTGGCCAAGCATGCTCGCCACTTAGAGGTGCAGATCTTGGCTGACCAATATGGCAATGCCATCTCATTGTTTGGCAGAGACTGTTCTGTGCAGCGACGCCACCAGAAAATCATAGAGGAGGCTCCTGCTACCATTGCCACTTCAGATGTGTTTGAGGACATGGAAAGGGTATGGCCCATCTAGCATTGCTGGTTCTTACAGTATCAAGCATCACAGTACATTTGAAAACTTGCTTGCTAGAATTTAATTTCATTGTGAATTTCATCTTCATCTGTTTCAAGAATAGTGACTGATTATTTCCCTTCCTCAGTGTGCAGTGAAGCTGGCTAAGATGGTGGGGTATGTCAGTGCTGGCACAGTGGAGTACCTCTACAGCCAAGAGGGCAGCTTCTACTTTCTAGAGCTCAACCCTCGTCTGCAGGTGGAGCACCCCTGCACTGAGATGGTGGCTGACGTCAACCTGCCTGCTGCCCAGCTGCAGGTCAGTCTCACTGACACTCATATGCACTGTTACAAAGAGCATGTGTTGCATCACACACTAAGTACTTCGGTCCAGTAGCAGACAAGGTTTGCACGCTTCACCGCTCAGCACTAGACAGGCCCCCTGTCTCCATGGCAACCAACTGCGCAAGAGGGAGGCAATATGCAGAAACCTTCTAGTAGGTTCTGGTGGTTGTAGCAACAATTGGTCACGTGGTCTGGTCTGCAGTATGTAGGTCTGTGTATATAGGTCAGTGGCAGTCAAGCCAAAGGGCAGTGTTGCTGAAGAAGCCATGCAGCCAAGCATCATCGAGTGTTAGTGTGGGAGGGATACGCTCTGTCCACTGTGTTCACATGTTCTCACACACCCACGATCATTTCCCAGGCAACAACAACAGTCCTCACGGTTCTGTTATCAGTAGTCCAGAAAACTGATATTATGAGATATTGCTGGAGTTAGGGCTGACACCTTCTGGTCGGTTGGTCGACATGCTCACATACATGCTCTTGCCGACAATCACTGGTGTTACGTTCATGAGTAGACAATCGCTTCGTAATCAGGAGGGATATATGCAGACCTGATTTTATTTTTGAGTGATAGGCTATATTGTGTTAGAAACAACCTTGATTATGAATAAAAAGCAATATTCAAATATATTTTACTGAACAAATGTGTTTCTGTTTTAAGAATCATTAATAATTGTATGGTTTAGTATTCCATAAGACTTTAGAAGGCTAAAAAAAAAATCCCTGTTTTTTCACAACTTTGAACTTGCCCAACCTAACAGAGACTGCTACTGTAGGCCAACAGGCTACAGTAGCTACCTAATTGGCTCCAATTGACACCATGTCGAAGAAGTCCTCAGTGTGGCAGCATTTTGTTAAAAAGGATGACAAAAAAGTCAAATATAAACTTCGCTCACAGCAGTTTGCTTATCATAGCTCAACAACCAACATGGCATATCATCTAAAAACGGCAGGCATAAGTTCTTTTTTTCAGGTAGTCTGCTTTAGGACGCTCCGTCAACTTTTGCTTGAGGTAAACGGGTCTGCGCAGTCTGCCCGGAGGATTCAACTCGTCAGGTCAGGGACGGTCGCTCAGTGCGGGAGGATCCCCTCGCGGGACCTCTCCCCGCTGCTGGCTGGCCCCTGCCGGGCGCATTTCCTCCACAGCGGTGCGCCACAGCCGGCTCTGAGTTGGCTTGGAAAGGCCTGAGGCGAAGGTGCGAGAGGATCCCCTCGTGGGACCTTTAAAAAAAATAAAATACTTGAGCTTATTGTTATTAAAAATCCAAATGGCTGAGCCCATTTCTGTTGTAGGATATTTTGTAGCCTACATTGTTCTCACCTTGAGCTGGTTTGTTTAATAAATGGAAATTTTATGTT
>CABFOS010061903.1:13746-29358 GCA_900660315.1 Diretmoides pauciradiatus | reverse complement strand
TCTTATGTTTAAACGTTTATTATTCTTAATATTATTGGAAAATAAGACCAAAACAATTACCTTAAAATTATTTTGTATATTCCTCAATAGTTCATGTGCTGGGATCACCAGTTGATATACTGTAGTTTCAGAAATCACATGAATGTGGCCAGGTGCACGCTGGTCGGCTCTGATGCTGTTATCATTTCAGATTTTTTTTTTAATATGCTGCAAATGGCTTTTTATGTTTATTTCTAATTTAGGCTGCCAGGTAGAGTGCAGTCAGTGCACTGTGGCCAATTTAGTAAATGTAGAGATAACGTGGAGATTGTATTTTTAATTTTTTCCCCCCCATCGACCAATCAATTGGTTGAAGAGTAGGTAGAATTTCAGTCGACCAAGATTTTCTTCGGTTGACTACACCCCTAACTGGAGTTGACAACACTCTTTGTTTTGTTGTTGTTCCTCTGTGGGGGAAAAGTATGTGGTTCATCCAGAGCAGAAAGTTCCACACTGCACATTAACCCCATGATGTCATGCATGTTGTGTAATGTAATTGTACCCTGCTGTCATTACTATCTGCAATACAAGCAAATGCTATCCGTCATGTAAGGTTATACCTGCACTTCTGTGTTTTAGTCGTTGACAGCCCCATGTGGCAGCGAGTGGGAGCTGTTTGTGTTTTTGAAGATTTCAATAGCCTTAACTTTCTGTAGCGATAGCTGAGGCGCTAGCTCGCTCACTGCTGTTTTGTTGCTGTGTGTGTTTGGCTCATAAATTTTGATTGTGCTCAGAGAACACTTTCCTGCCAATGTACCTACCCGACAAAACATTATTAAAGCGAATGGAGCAAATCTACAGCGATTCAATGAAGGGGGAGGGGGCAGTCTCTGTCGCAGTCCCACTTCATGAACTACACTTTATTTTTACCTAAAGTTACATAATGCAGCTCTAAGTATGATCAGTGCCCATCAGCGTGTTCTTCTATATTGCATGTCGGAGCATAAGCTTGATCTTGCTAAATCCTCTGTTGTCAGATTGCCATGGGTATCCCTCTTCACCGCATCAAAGACATCAGGATGCTGTATGGGGTCCAGCCCTGGGGAGACTGTCTCATTGACTTTGAGGGTCTGTCGACGGCCCCCTCGCCAAGGGGTCATGTCATCGCAGCCCGCATCACCAGTGAGAACCCCGATGAGGTATGCTCCACTCTCCCTCCTGGTACACAACACAGTTCAAGGCAATGAAGTTCTCTTCTCTAGTGCACACTACTCATTTTGTTCGTCTGTTTTTTGTATTTTTTCAGTGTTTTTTATCTTGTGGGGAAGAAATTATGTGTTAAGCATTATTTCTTAACCTCAATATTGTATAAAATCATGACAAACATGTCCCACAGTACAACCTGTTCCCACTGGGTTTGGAAGAATAGCCTTGAATATGGGTGTAGATCCATCCCTGCCTTAGACTCTATATAGAACCACTGTCTATGCATTTCCCATCTGTGGAATAAGCTTCTTTTGCTGAACTCTGAAACGATGAGACATCAGAGTTTTATTCAACCACTTTATAACTCTGTGTTGATTAGTGGTTATTATTTTGTTTTCCAGGGTTCAGATTTCGGAAAGGGCCCAAATGAAGTGTTTGAATGTGTACTTGTGTTGGTTGCAGGGTTTCAAGCCAAGCTCGGGAACGGTGCAGGAGCTGAATTTCCGCAGCAATAAGAACGTCTGGGGCTACTTCAGTGTTGCGGCGGCTGGAGGCCTGCATGAGTTTGCCGACTCCCAGTTTGGACATTGCTTCTCTTGGGGCGAGAATCGTGAAGAAGCCATCTCGTGAGTAGATGCAGAATCTCAAAATCTCCATGAACATTGTACTGTCAACAATAGGAATTTCATCAAAATTCATATATTTATCACCAAATCGTAATGGCTTTTTTAAAGATGAATGTTTATTTAACCAATCAGTCAATCAATACATCTCATTATGTTTTTGTCTCTTTGTAGCAACATGGTGGTGGCTCTGAAGGAGCTGTCAATCAGAGGAGACTTCAGGACCACAGTGGAGTACCTCATCAAGTTGCTGGAGACGGAAAGCTTTCAGCATAACAGCATTGATACGGGCTGGCTGGACAGGCTCATCTCAGAGAAGATGCAGGTATGCTGTGGCCATTGGATTCTCTTAGAAAGTTGCTGAATCCACTAAATGATGATCATACAACACTTATTTATTTTATGGATTTGGATTTATGGATTAGTTTGCAATTTTGCATTATTATAACAGATTATCACACGCTACCACACGCTGACTCAACGTTCATATCATGATTTAAATTGGTTTACTCTCAATCCTTGAATGAAATGCAGGCAGAGCGTCCAGACACCATGCTTGGAATTGTAAGCGGGGCTCTTCATGTGGCCGATGTCAACCTGAGAATGAGTGTGTCCAACTTTCTGCACTCTCTGGAAAGGTACAGTAGCAATATGGTGTTTCACAGTAATCCATTTAAAGCAATTGCTGTGCAGGATACAACTTGGCAACGTCTGAACTGGAAACAGAAGACACTCTTTAACCTCTTTCCAGGGGCCAGGTGTTGCCAGCACACACACTCCTCAACACTGTGGATGTGGAGCTGATCTATGAAGGTACCAAGTATGTCCTGACAGTGACACGCCAGTCTCCCAACTCCTATGTGGTTATCATGAACAACTCCTCAGTTGAGGTGGATGTCCATCGGCTCAGTGACGGAGGACTTCTGCTCTCCTATGACGGCAGCAGCTACACCACCTACATGAAGGAGGAAGTGGACAGGTAAGGCAGAGGACTAAGACTAAGATAAGTTAAAGATAGATAGATAGATAGATAGATAGAGTACTTTAATAATCCCCAAAGGGAAATTGCGGCATTACAGCAGCAGCATCAAATGAACAAAATGTGGACGATGTGTGGTCGAAATGTGGATGATTGCAGCAACAAACTTCAGATTCAACATAATACATTCCTACAGTATTGCCTAGAAAGAATTGACAGATGTTAAGATTTATAGATGTGTGCGGTGTTGAGGCCCTTGTTCTGGCTCTGATACCAAATGTTGTTTTTCTCCACAGGTATCGCATTACGATTGGGAACAAGACTTGTGTTTTTGAGCGGGAGAATGATCCCTCCTTGCTGCGTTCTCCTTCGGCAGGAAAACTCATCCAGTACACAGTGGAGGATGGTGGACATGTGTTTTCTGGCCAGTGCTATGCTGAGATAGAGGTGTGTTTAGGCTCATGTGTATGGTGCATGCATACAAAACACAGTTTTCACTTCAAATTCACTTTATTTTCAAGGGATGGATGGTATTGATGTAAAATGTATGCTTGTGTATTCCAGGTGATGAAGATGGTGATGACTCTGACAGCTGTGGAGTCTGGTTGTATTCACTATGTGAAGAGGGCTGGAGCTGCACTGGACCCTGGCTGCGTCATTGCCAAGCTGCAGTTGGATGACCCTAGCAGAGTGCAACAGGTGTGTCTCACTGATGCACTGTGCCTGTATATGAAACACCGGAGTATGTATAACTGAGTTAACTAAGTTGTTTGTACATTTGTGTTATAGGCAGAGCTGCACACAGGGCCCCTGCCTATTGTCCAGGCAGTAGCACTGAGAGGGGAGAAGTTACACAGAGTCTTCCACAACACACTGGACCACCTCGTTCACATTATGAGTGGTTACTGTCTTCCTGAGCCTTTCTTTAGCACCAAGGTAGGAATTCACACACACATGATTGTACAGACAAACGCTATACTATACCAACTCTAAGCAGTTCCTAATTTTTATTTTTGTGTTTGTGCATTCCCAGTTGAAGGAGTGGGTGGAGAGGCTGATGAAAACCATGCGGGATCCCTCCTTGCCCCTGTTGGAGCTACAAGACATTATGACCAGTGTGTCCGGTCGCATCCCCCTTGCTGTGGAGAAGGCTATCAAGAAGGAGATGGCACAGTATGCCAGCAACATCACCTCTGTGCTGTGTCAGTTCCCCAGTCAGCAGGTACCACACACACGCACATAACCGTCCTAACCACACCTACTGTACAGACTGCTCGGAAACTGTGTCATGTGTACAGTAAAGCTCATGTTGCACACATCACATTTTCTGGCTTTGCTCTTCTGCGCATTGGCTATATCAGTGGGTTCTAATATGTTTGGGTTCCTGTATTGCCTGGGACTTTGAGTCATGTGTGTCCTGTGGGCCTCTTCACATGCATAGGAATGGCTGTTGTTTCTAAAACAGTTTGAACTGAACTACTGTAAAACTTCCAATAAAGCATCAAACATCATAAATAGTAGGAACAATAGCCAGGGAGTGTGTATGTGTAAATAAAGGATGGTCCCCAATAAAAGCTGGGTAAAAAATAAGGCCCGAATGGAGTCTAAATTCATGCATTCTCATTGCCATGGATGCTGGTACTATTCATTACCAAACTTAATTCAACTTCTTGTTAGTCAATACGTGATGGGGAGATTTTTTTAATTTTTTATTGGCTTTCCTGGCTTTTTGCAGTTGTTTCATTACGTTTTGATGTGTTGACTTTTCATTTGCATGACTAATGACCAGTACTGTATATTCTGGTAGCCTACTATAGGGGGCTAAATGTTACCCCATGAATTTCATCCATGAAATGTATTCCCTAGAACATCTTGCTTGATTTTGCCCACAGAAGGCAGAAACAACACTTCATTTCATGTACGAAATTGACTTTAAATTGAGACGAATGAGACTTTAGATTTCATAGACCTAATTGAAAATGTTATTTTCATTTTGTTAATGAAATAAGCTAATATGTATTGCTGTATTTTCGTGGCACCAGTCCGTGAAACAGGCACGGCGCCCGGTCAAGCCGCACTCAACCTTATGTAACCTAATCTACAAAGGAAATAAAGCACCATGCTGCAAAACTTTATCTTTGGAACAGACAACATAACCAAATAAGTGTTTGTGTAGACTTACTCATTTTTTAATTTTAACAATATATACAGGGGGAAACTGGAGGCATCGCCATTACTTGATTGTTGCTATTTAACTGCTTTTTTTGGAGAAATGCTTGTCCATGTCATACAAAGTATGATATATTTGGAAAAACAAGACAATTAAATCAAGTACAATTCATTGCTTTATGCCATCATTAAAGCAAATCTATGAAATAATATTGAAAGCCTTTTAAACTCAGTTCGTGTGAATTTTGATCTTACAATATTGTAATCTTTCAAAAGCTTTGTTGGTTTGGCAGTGGGATTTCTCAACTGTAGTGTCAAGTTTTAGTGTCACAAGTCTTACTGGAAAAATATCCCCTATAGTCCTCTTGACTTTTGGTACAACTTCTTGTGCTACACGATTATTTCAAAATGCGTCCAAGTGATTGCATGTTTCTCTGAGTGAAAGTGTAAGCAGAGAGTAGGCAGCAAGTCAGAAAACATCCTAATGTCTGTGTGTTTGTGCATGTTTGTATGTAGACATAGAATAGCTAGTTAACAGTGAGCTTGTAATATAACACATTTTAGTTTATAATGAAACCCGAAAGATTCTTTTACCAACGCATAGAATCTGATATAGCTATCCCAGATATAGTTTGGATGAGTTGATATTTATGTGTATTTTATGAAGCACTATAAGTAACCAGTACATTTATGTGAGTCATAGGGTATCACATGCCTCAAATATGATACAATATGTTTATATATAATCATGTTATTTGGATCTATTTCTCATTCCATTTTCAAATGTTATGCCCAGTTTGGTCCTCTTGCATACTATCCCACCTAACTTGAGGGTACCTGTCTGTGCACCAGTTTGGATGTAACAGGATGAATAGGCACATATTTACTGCCATGAGTAGTAAATGCTGAAATTGTAAACGCTGACTTTCCCTTGTTTCTAGATTGCAAACATCCTGGACAGCCATGCTGCTACTCTGAGCAGGAAGTCTGAGAGAGAGGTCTTCTTTATGAACACACAGAGCATTGTCCAGCTGGTGCAGAAGTGAGTATATTACATATCTTTGTTCTGTCCAGATGTCTTTCTGTTGGACTGCAGTACACCACACATTAGCTTTGCTCAAATGTACAATTTTCTGTAATTTCTTTTCTCCAGACATGACCGTTGTTGTCTTTGACAGGTATCGCAGTGGCATCCGTGGTCACATGAAGGCTGTGGTGATGGACCTGCTCAGACAGTACCTGAAAGTAGAGGTCCAGTTCCAGAACGGTAAGGAACACTACCTACACACTGTATTCTTATCTGGAAGAGTTGTTGTGGTGGCAAGTTATATGGAATAAATGTTATATAGATGAGGGATATTTAGTAAACTGGCTGCAGCTTTGCCGTCTTCCAGGAGTCTCTCAGACGAGTTTGCAGTAACTCTGTTTTGCCACATGATGGAACTGTTTTACAATAAACATGTCAGCATCTTTGGTACGTATCTCAAGGCAGCTGCAGCTTCAAAGCTCTTATGCATTTGCTTGTTTACAGGACACTATGACAAGTGTGTGTTTGCACTGCGGGAGGAAAACAAAGGTGACATGGCCAATGTGCTCAACTACATCTTCTCTCACGCCCAGGTCACCAAGAAGAACCTCCTAGTTACTATGCTGATTGTAAGTGTCTTTCTTTACTGGATAACTAACCATGCCTTAAAGGGTAACGTCGATGGGAAAATAGGGCAATGGGAAAATAGGGTCCAGGTTGAAAAATACCGAATTTACCCTTTAATCATATGAAAGATCCCATTGTAACGACACTGATAAAGACACTGAGGCTTGTGTCTTGGAATGGATGAGAGAATGAGTCCATAGTTCCATTCCATTCCAGTGAGGGTGGAACAGCAAACCTATGGTACACTGGCCATTTCTCTGTGACTGTGTAAAATGCATATAGTGCATATGTAGTCAATATGGGATAATGTACACAGTATGGGCGTGTATACGATAGACCATTTCTTTTTGTAAATTGTTTGAGGTATGTAGAGATTTAAGAGTTTGTTATGTTATCATCATGTGTGTCTAGGATCAACTGTGTGGCCGTGATCCCACGCTGACAGATGAGCTGATGGCCATCCTGACTGAACTCACCCAGCTCAGCAAGACCACCAATGCCAAGGTGGCGCTGCGTGCCCGACAGGTCAGATCTTAACCCTTAAATTTTGTCGGCAAATTTGTTTTGCATCCCAGTTAAAAGATACATGATGCTAAATCACACTGCCCACCTTACAGTATTCAGTATCAACTAAATAAGTACATTGCAAGGAGCAATGCAAACTGCATTAATTAGCTGAAAGCAAAAATGAAGTGGGCTTGCTTCAGCTTGAAAGGTGAAAAAGTTGAGCTTTAGAATCAGCTAAAGCTGCATCATGAGCCTAAATCACAAAGTGGGATTACAGTGAAGAAGAATATTGCATCCCCATTAATTTAGACTCTTAAATTAAATTCTGGTGTCAGGTATGGTCACTGGCAGGAAATCTCTGTGCCATTTTAAGTCACGAAACCTGTGTAGGTTTAATCTTTTAAAAGTGCTTACATTTTGACCACCAGATGTCAGTATTCACTCAACAATTCATTTATGCGGGGAAAAAATAAGAATAAATGTTTATAAATATAAAGATATGTTAATAAAAAAGTATGAAGACTCTCAAAAAGTGCAAGCTTTCACCTGGCCCAATAATTATGACTGAATGTCAACAGTTTAGAGTAAAGGACTTACCACATTGATTTTTCCTCCTCCACCCAGGTGTTAATAGCGTCCCACCTCCCCTCTTATGAGCTGCGACACAACCAGGTGGAATCCATCTTCCTCTCTGCCATTGACATGTATGGACACCAGTTCTGCATCGAGAACCTGCAGGTAGGGACTGAGAGACGGGACTAGCAGCTGTGGCTTTGTCTAATGCTGTGATGATGGAACCAGTGTTCATAGTGGTTAATTTCCCCCCTTTTTGTAGAAACTGATCCTTTCAGAGACATCCATCTTTGATGTTCTGCCCAACTTCTTCTACCACAGTAATCAGGTGGTCAGGATGGCAGCCCTGGAGGTGAGAGGGACACTGATCTCAGTAATAAAAGGCACTTTGCCTTCACTTCATTTCAGTGAACATCAAAAAGGAAGTGGTCCACATTATGTAACTCCTATTTTCTATGTCCTTTCTCCCTCAACCTCAGGTGTACGTCCGCAGAGCGTACATTGCCTATGAGCTCAACAGTGTACAGCATCGGCAGCTGAGGGACAACACTTGTATCGTAGAGTTCCAGTTTATGCTTCCCACCTCGCACCCCAACAGGTACCACACACACGCTGTGCATCATCTTCCCTGCTTCTACCCCCTTTATAGCACCGTGCAGATGTGGTATCTGTACACAACGCATACATCTCCCTTGATTCTTTTAAATCCAGGCTCAAAACATATTTTTACTCTATAGCGTTTGGATCGTCCTGATATGACATGATTTGTGCCTTTGTGTTGATGCATATTGTGTGTGGGTTTTGTTTTTATTCTCTTTTTATTCTGATTTTATCTGTCTGTTTTGCTCATTTGTACCAGCACTTTGGTCAACATGAGTTGTTTTTAAATGTGCTTTAGAAATAAATGTGATTTGATTTGATCTGTATTGACTAGCTCTGACACAGTTTGTTGTCATATCAGAATGGTCCACTATTAGATGAAACATACAGTGCTGATCTTAAATCAGTTTATTCAAAATAACATGAATGGCATGTTAAGTTATTGTAGAAAGAGGAGTTAGGAGCCAGCGTCTTTATTTTAACACATGTTTTATAGACCATCTGCAGCAAGCCTTTCCGCAGTTGCCATGGTTATTTTACACCCGCTCCCACCCTCACCCGTCATTTTACTCCATGTAAATGCTCCTCGTGCAAAAGAAGGTATTTGACAAGACAAAAAATGCTTGTTGTGGTTTGTCAAAAGTGGGTAACAAGGTCCCCTGCCTCAAGAGTTCCATGTCAGTGGCTTTCCCATGTAAGTCCTTAAGAAAGTAGTTTCCTCTATGCCAGATAAAACTCAGGACACAGAGAGAAACTAGAGGCAAACGGGAAACTGCTTGTAACAGGAAACTACCCAGTCATTTCTGTTGTACTTACTGTATGTTCTGCATCCTGCCAACATGATTTTATTTATACAGTGTGCGTATGTACTGTATGTGTCTGTGTTTTGACGTATTTGCTTCTTCTTGCTTTGCAGTGCCTGTGGTTTTCTTTGCTGACTATCTGGGTTTCAGTTTGTTAATGCAATTAGTCGTAGAAATCCATTGACTGACACCATACACTCATTTTATTGCATGCATCTGATTTCACGTCTCTGAATCAACCTTTGTGTTTGGCTCATCAAAATTCACAGTTAATGTATGAACTAAAGATGGTGTGAGTGTGAAATGATCCTCTTTCTCTATATAGGGGGGCTTATGATCTCATATTGCATGTTTTGGAGAAAGCAGTCAGGAAGTGAAATGTGTGTTTAATGATTAGAAAGAGATTGTCATTATTCCATTTATTTAATGTTTTTACATTCAGTGCATTTGCAAAGCACTTGGAGATCTGAACTATTCAGCAAATTTATTGTGGTTTCAAACTTTAAAGCTGCACACACACATGGTTACACCATGACTGTCTTCCTTTCCTGATGCCTGCCACTAAACACTTAATCAATGTTGTTTGATTGCAGAGGGAACATCCCCACCTTAAACAGGTATAGTAAACATTCTTCTTATTGCAACCAATACTTAGACTCCTAGTGACTGTAGACTAACTAGCTGCATGTTCAAAGTAATCCTCCACAAATTGAATTAACCTTGTGATTGAGTCAACAGGTTCTTTGACAATGCAACTGTTTGGTAATTTGAATGTTACCAAAATGAATCTTATTTAGTAACTTGAGTGTAGTCTGGGTGGTCAGCTTGGTGTTTCTTAATTTTACTGACAACAGCATGGCATTTGGCATTCAGCCTCCATGTCAAACAATGGTGTCTGTGTGTGTCTGTGTGTGTGTGTGTGTGTGTGTGTGGGAGTGCTATACTTTTGTGTGGTTGGATAATGTATGTTCTGTCAAATGCTGTAAGAAAATGACAATTTTGGGAAATGTTCTGCTACTGTATGCACTGAAACCTGCAACTGTCCTGGCAGGAAAATGTCTGCTCCACGTCTGGACAGTATAAGACCCATGGAAGCTAAATTACAGGAAACTAAGATCCAGGACCTAGAAGCACAGGATAGTAAATCTAAGGATGCTAACACAAAGGAGAATAACGCCTCACATTTGGAATCTGTGGACAGGTTTGACCCACAAAATCTTAAGTACCGTACTTTCAGTGGGTGTAACATCTGGGACAACACTCTTCCAATTAAAGGACTAACACCCTACAAAGATTATTAAAAGCCACTGTGGGAAACGGGTGTCTTGCTGGTGATTTCAGGTTTTTCATTAAACCTGTGTGTATGGGCTCAGGAATGGTTTAATTGTTTTAATTTGACAAGTGATCTGTCACGGATCTTTGTATCTATTTTCTAGTGGGGTTTTGCAGCTCTGTACAGCCACTACAGAGCTGCAAAATCCCACTTTTTATATTCTGACCTCATTCACTCCTCACCCTTGCTCAATTTCTATGCTAGACAGACTCTTTATAGTTAATACATGTGGCCTTTGTGATCTAAGCGATGTCACCATGCTTTATTAACTGCATACAAGTGAATGGAGAATGATTTTCCCCAGTATCTCAAAACTGACACTGTAGAGAGATGAGGGATGATGTTTAATAAAGGTGGAGGGGGAAGAACTTTCGGAGAGTCGGTGGTGAGTCTGGTTGTATGGCAGAATACTATTGTAACCACTGTCTATGTCTGCTACAAACCCAGGATGTCGTTCTCATCCAACCTGAACCACTACGGCATGGTGCACGTGGCCAGCGTGAGTGACGTCCTACTCGACACCTCCTTTACTCCACCCTGTCAGCGTATGGGAGCCATGGTTTCTTTCCGATCCTTCCAAGAGTTTACCAGGTTAGTTCTTTGTTGTTATTTTTTATTGTTATAAACTTGGATATATTTGTTATTTCGTTTAATTAATTTGATTGTACAGATCTGGATTTTACTACCGAGAGAAATAGGTTGCAATTTACATGTGCAACTAACTATATTTAACCTCCTCTACAGGAACATTGCAGACGTGTTGAGCTGCTTCTCTGACTCTCCTCCCCCCAGTCCGACCTTCCCAGAGGGAGGGAACCCAGTCCTCTATGGGGAAGAGGACAACAAGGTGACAGTAGGAGCAGAGACGTGTATTTAGATATTTCATGCAGACTATACTCTCTAAAAGTAATAAATATGCACACGGCTTGTCATTTACCTGTACCGTCTGCGTTCCCTGGAATGACGCGGGTTGGTTTTGTCACCCAGAGCATCCTGGACGAGCCCATCCATATCCTGAACGTGGCTATAAAGACCGACAGTGACATTGATGACGAGGGCCTGGCAGCCTTGTTCCGGGAGTTCACACAGTCCAAGGTCAGAGCCGTCTACCGCACAGCCTCCATTCCTCTTTACTTTCGGCAGAGAAAGTTGAATGTTTGACATGGCTCACAGAGACCTTCTCATCTTTACGTGTTTCTTTCATCTCAATCCCAGAAATCCCTTCTGTTTGAACACGGCATCCGCAGGCTGACTTTCCTCGTGGCTCAGAAGGTGAGGATCCCAATTCAAGTTTTCCCAAGTCCTGTTTCCTCACAAGCTGCTGCCCTGCCTATCACCACTTCTCTTATCTTATAACATGTATGAAATGTTACTCAAATGATACGTCAAGCATCTGGGTACTGTTGTTGTTGTTTTTTATTACTAATTTATTTTGGTAATTTGTTTGTAGGGAATGGCATTATGGTGAAAATTTTAAGCTAATTTACGTCTCAAATTTGGCTGTTTTTTTCCTCTTTCAACCCCATTCCCTACACCTCGTTCTGTCTTCCTCCCTGTATCCCTTTCTGTATGTCTTGCTTTTGCTGTGTTTTGATGACAGGATTTCAGGAAGCAAGTCAACTGTGAGGTGGACCAAAGGTTTCATGTAAGTAGAGGAAGAGGATGGGAATGATAATGAGGAAATGAAGACAGGTGGCTTGCTTCTCAGTGTGTCATCTTGCAACATTCATGTTATCCAAAGCACCTTGCAGCACCGATAGTGCATGTATGTTTAGCATGGATAGCCCCAATATGAGCTAATAATGAGCAGTGTTCGTGCTATGCTCTGCATGTTGACCCATACAGGACTATGATTATTTACACAGGTTTGACCCACCCGCTAGCTCTCAAATGAGGATGATGACAGAGATTTATGACGGGGTGCAATTTAAGCAAATACTAGGTTTTGTTCCTTTTGCTGTTATATTTACAATAGGCCTTTGATTTTCCTTTTGACAGGACAACAAGCTCTGATGAGAGCTAATCACCCTCATTGGTGTCGCTGTCATTATGTGGCCCTTGTTACATAGAATGGTTTTCAGTAGCTCTGGAAACGCCATTCTGTACGCTCACAATAAAACACATTTCTCAGTTTACTATAGGGTCGATTGTGAATATGATCCACAGCGGCATCAAGTCATCAAATCTGTGTAGGTTTCTCTTGTTATTATGTAGGTGGTTGTGTTGATGAGCGCATCTGCAATTGGTCTGGCATTTTTTTGGCAAGTGGGACACTTCTCCTGAAGACTACCAGGCTATATTCAGACAATCAAATGTCCCAGTGAAGAAATGTTTTATTCATTAGTGTCATGAATCCTGCTCTATATATTTCCTGTTAACATTATTATGTAAACGAGCTGTTTGAATGAATACACCGTGATTCCATGGTCAACAAACCACAGCACTAAAGGAGCGCAGGCGCCACTGAATATGAAACAAGCTCCTGACGAACACAGCAATAATGCCCCATACTTATTGGCGCAGCAATTCACCCAGAGCCCATCACAGCTCATTTTCATCTGCAGTGATTTAGGTTTCAAGAATACAATTTGTGCGTGTTCAGCCGACTTGGTATTTGGTAACTCTGAACCGATGCATTCACAACAAAGCTGCTTCTTGTGGATCAGTTATTGATTTGTCTTTTTGTCCTTTTTTTCTGTCTCTCTCAATCTCTATTCCTTTCACACAGAGAGAATTCCCCAAGTTCTTCACATTCCGTGCCCGAGACAAAGTGAGTGTGTGTATACCACGTACTGTGTGTCAATACTCTCTTGCTTTCAAATGGTGAACTCTGTGTCGGTCCATGTAGAACCGAGCAGACCTGTTGGAAAGATAAAGGAAGTTCATCACTCTAGATGAGAATCCCAAGATTTCTTGTACTTTTGGTTATAAGAAACAACTTCCTCACCCCCCTGGCAGTACTGAAAGTCACTCTATCATGATCAGTGATGGCTCTTGCTCTCCGTTGCTCATGATAGTTTCACTACAATGGCACCACCAAAACTCATTAAAGTAATGAACTATTTAATTATGTCTCCCATTTAAGAGAAATGACACCCATTAGCAGTCTTCTGAGATTGAGATTGCCTTTGATTTCATTTACTTAATACAGTGTATGGCTCACAGGCATCTTTCCGCTCTTATATCAACGCAACACTCCTGAAATTGCCAATCTGCACTCCTTTGGCTTCTGTTAATGAAGGAGATGATGGCAGGAGAGCCCAAACTTGTAAAAGTCAAACGTCTCTTTTAGAAAAGTCTTTTGAATAAACATGTTTTGGGGTTTGCAATGTTGTGTTGCTGTGTGTGTGTGTGTGTGTGTGACTGTCCTGCCTTTTCCCCTAGTTTGAGGAGGACAGGATCTACCGTCACTTGGAACCAGCACTGGCCTTCCAGTTGGAGCTCAACCGCATGCGCAACTTTGCTCTGACTGCCATCCCCTGCGCCAACCACAAAATGCACCTGTACCTTGGCGCCGCTCGCGTGGAGGTGGGCACAGAGGTCACCGATTACCGCTTCTTTGTGCGAGCCATCATCCGCCACTCTGACCTGGTCACAAAGGTGAGAACAGTGAGGAACGGGATGCTTAAAAGTGTTATTGTGAGAGTGTAGAGAGCAGTTGTTGCCTTCTTTTTAATCATCTTTGTACTTTCTTGGGGGGGTTATTTTTTTCTTTCTCTTTTTTGACATCGGAATCCTCCTGCAAAGTTCTTTGTGTCTTTAACTTTTGATTACATTTTTGTATGCAGCCCATATTGACTGTTTGTTTTGGCCCTGTCCATTTCTAGGAGGCCTCCTTTGAGTATCTCCACAATGAGGCAGAGCGTCTGCTGCTGGAAGCAATGGATGAGCTGGAGGTTGCCTTCAACAACACCACCGTGCGAACTGACTGTAATCACATCTTCCTCAATTTTGTCCCCACAGTCATCATGGACCCATCAAAGGTTAGTGGGAATTACACACAAAGCTGGAAACCACTGACCATTACTTGACTTTTTTAATTGTTACTGTCGCACAACTCTTCACACTGTTGTTCAATGAGTTGAGCATTTGCTTGCCTTCATTAACATTTCCCTCCACACCTGTGTGCAGATTGAGGAGTCGGTGCGCTCCATGGTGATGCGTTATGGCAGCCGACTGTGGAAGCTGCGGGTGTTGCAAGCTGAGCTGAAAATTAACATCCGCCTGACACCCACGGGAAAACAGATCCCCATCCGTCTCTTCCTTACCAATGAGTCAGGCTACTACCTGGACATCAGCCTGTACAAGGAGGTTACTGATTCCCGGACGGGACAGGTGGGGCCCAAAGACCGACAGGTGGGGCACTCATACATTTTTCATCACATCTGCTTACCACCCAGTCACAGGTGAGGGGCTGCAGCGTCATCCTGGAAACCTCAGCTCGCAGAATGCAATTTGCCAGGCACTCTTGAAACATTTTGGGAAAACAGAATATTACTATAATTTTTTGTCCAGTGTTTTATTGAGTTGAAGCTGAGATCCAGTATGGTGTCTGCATTGCCTCTGGCCTGGTGGACAAGTCTGTTATTTTTCTTCATATTTTTCTACATACAGACAATCAGGTAAGTTGCACTTCATCCATATTCCATTCCAGTCCATTGGAAGTGAATGTGGAATCAGTCTAATGGGCTTTGCTACAATCCATATGCAGCGATGAAGAAACAATAGCTCTAGGAAGGTTGCGCTTTACAGTAGAATCAGAATCAGAATCAGAATCTTTACTTTAGCCATAACATGTAAACACATTTAGGAAATTGCCTTGGTGTGACAGTGGAGTGCAGTCTAGACATACAGGTACAAAAACAGACAAGACAGTGTATAACCAACATGTAAGGAAAAGTGAAAAATCAGAGTTATTGTTATTGAGGGTTTGAAATCTTTCAGCATCTTGGTGAACTCCATGTGTCCATGTTACGATGTTCCCTCCAACACTAAAGAGCCTCTCTGACGGGGCACTCGTCGCAGGGATTGAGAGGTATTTCTTGGCTAGCTTGCTGAGCCCTGGAAAGCTGTATTCGTGTTTCTTCCACCACTGAAGTGGATCAGCATCCTCGCTTATCTCAGGGGTCAACAGGTAGGTTTCCAGCTCAGTTTTAATTTTGTCTTCCTCTGACAGGGAGGAAAAG
>CABFOS010061902.1:0-11778 GCA_900660315.1 Diretmoides pauciradiatus | reverse complement strand
CGGGCTGCTCCCCCATCACCGACTGGACGGAAAGGGAGAGGGGCCCATGAGTCATGCTGCCATTGGGCCCGGCCTTGCGGTTCAGGCTGAAGGGCAGTGAGTGGAACTTGTTGTCACTGGACAAAGAGGTGGTGGGCGGGGCCCTGGAGGGCGGAGAGGCTTGGTTGAAGTCAGGGGGCGTTTCTGTAAGTGACTTGGCAGGGTCTTCCCCAACTGCAGGAGAGAATGAGAGAATGAAATGTAACCACCACTGTATGGAAACAGCATATAAACTGCATGTATCAATGTAGAAATGTCAGACTTCAAAAAAGTAAAATGAGGCAGCACACGAGCCACTTAGCACATCAAGCCTCAAAAAGAACATCATGAAGCAGACAGAATATCAGAAAAGCTCCTTTAATTTGACATGGTGCATGAAGTGCCATGTCAAATTAAGAACATCGTTTTTTGAGGCTTGATGCATGCAGGCTCATTTTCCCTTTCCACGAGGTTTTGAACTATGCTTTTAAGATTGTTTCACGCAAATTGAAAGCTAGAACTGTAAAGCCTGAATCTGTTTCCACATTGACACAAACACAGGAGTGTGGAAGCTAAGCCAGATGACTCTATAACAAGAATCAAAAGAAAAACAACCACCACCCAAAGATGTGAGAAATTTGTCCTGAGGAAGACGAAAATGATTATTGTACAGTTTGAATGGATGACTCAGCAGTTGAGACCAAACAGCAGACGTCACAAATGTGAACAAACGACTGGGCGCTCCTGCAGTCTAAATAGTCATTAAGTGTGCTTACATGCATTTACATTAAAATATTATTCCGGGGCCGAGGTTTTCCTTTTTTGTCTTGGCCGATGTTATACGTAATATTCCATTCACAATAATCCAGATAAGCCTTTATGTTGAGGAATGAGAAACTCTGATTTGAGTCGGGATATGCCAACAGCTTATCCTGAATATGACCTTAACCAGGATAATAAGCTAGTATCAAGAATAGTGTTTGCATGTAAATACACTTACTTACTTAGATACTCTATATCCCACCCAAATGTCAATGGAATAGGCTGGATACGTTATGGTTTGATTCTCACAAACTCATGAAATCCTTCACAACTAATATGCATCAGATCATGCTGTATTGCTTATAACATGACATTTCCTTTTAGCCTCTAATAAATCAAAACTGTATCACCACACCGTCAACTGTAACATAAACACATGAAAGCAATGTGACAACGTGCTGATTGCATCGCTTACACCTCAAACCAGACGTGAAGGCTTTTATGAATGCTTTGGCCTGCAATTCATGTCACATAAAATAAACCACAATAAACCTGATTCAGCACGTGTTGGAAAAAATGTATATCTTCTCAATTAAAACGTACCAATAAAAGTGACAAAACTTTTCAGAATTAAATGCATTGATTCATAATTAAATTAATGGCGTTAATTTGTTATTTTTCCAGTGCCTCCAGCACAAAAGAACTAAACAGCTGGGTAAGCAATGAGTTATTTCCAGCACTGAGCATTATTAAAAGCCTTTGTGTTCCGATGAAAACCATGACACACCAATTACTCCATGCAGGTGGAATCTCACACTGAATGGGAATGAAAGACAAGACGTAGTGGAAAGGTCTTGATAGCAAGCTACCGCATCAAACTACTGACTTTGTTTCAGAAACTGTGCTTGGGGCCGCACTCTTCATTAAACTCATTGACTCTTCAAGTATTGATCCTGCTTATGTCTCCCAACATAATTACATAGCCTACGTTTAGGCCTATAAACCCATCATTCATATCATTGTTTTATTGTCTGTAAAGTAACTTTTGAAATGTGCTACTCGAATAAAGTTGATTAAGGTGAAGTGCTGGTCTAATATATGCAGATTTAGGCGAACGCTTCTATTCAAAGCACCTCACAGTACCATGAGTGCCTAAACCTGTCAGTCTTTAAGTCATTAAGCTACACACAGCCTGTAAACAGGGTTCCTGCAACTTTTTGCTCATCAATTTCCATCCCTTTTCCAAGACTCATCCATAACATAGCATAATTTCCATGACCAGTAGTTGTCATAGTGTATGCTGCAAATGTCAAATTTTTAATGTTGAATATCTGATCTGAATGTCTCGGGTCTTATTTCTGGCTACAACTATCAGTTACAATAGGACCGATACTATCAGGACATTTCTGATCTTTTTTATTCCTCAAAGGGAAGTGGATCAAAAAACAGCCAAGCTTGACATTAAACATTTCACCAGTTAGAAAAAAGATTAACACATTTACATGATATTTCCAAAACTATACGCATGTTCTTTTTTTATTTTTTATTAAATGACTTTCCCAGGTTTTCCATGACCGTGACTGTGTAAACAGCCACCAAACTGATTAGTGAGTACTGTAGCTTCGCATCAACAGGAGCTTGCCATTAAGACAGTTAACGTTCCATGAGTGTACTTCTCAGCTCATGTTTTACCTTCATCAATGTACCATGTGCTTTTGGATTTGGACTGGGCTGGGGGGTCAACAGAGCTGCCATTTAAAGTATAGTAAAATTCAGACTTGCTTCTACTGCCACACTGATGACCTAATCCTGTAAATAACACAAGTACATGGAAAAAAACACACAGATAATAAGCAATGTGTGTGTGTGTTTCCGCTCTCATGGCATATAGCAAAATAGCTGAGAAATAAAACGGTAGAAAAGTACTTAGAATGACAGAAAGAGGTAGTCAGCAGTTATAGTTTCCTTCATGCAAAGAATACATCTTCCATACCAGTCACATCAAATCAGCACAATCGCAAAAGCAATCTCTTGCATTCAGCTAAAATGCAGTTAGCATGCCCCCTATTAATATTGTATTTTTTTGTTACATGAGATTAAAGAAAATTCCACCAAATTTGACTGTTAGGTTGCTATCCTGCAAAAGCAGAAAAGAAAACAATCCTTTGATCATGGAATTGCCTGAGATGGATGTGTCATTTTTCAACACTCATATTCAACATCTAGAATTATATTGTATTCTCCTTGATCTTCACAACTGGTAAATCAAAAACGTGTAAGATAAAACGTCTCTTTTGCAGTGTAACAACCTATAGGTGAATTTCAACGGAATTTGCCTTTCGTCTTATTATCACACCAAGCCGTGGGCTAGTCTGTTAGGTTTGTGTCATAACAGCAGTGCAGTACCTTTGCTCTTTGGTTTGCTTTGGCCAGAGGAGGACTTGTCACTGCTGGTGCCTCTGGGGGCAAAACTGTGCTTTTGCAGCCTTTGGTCCTGCATGGAATATTCTGTACAGCCCAGAAATACATCCACATGAGCAGCACAGCCTCCCCATCAGCACACATTGAGCTACCATGCACCAAATGTATATTCTATGTTTTGTACAGGACCAACTGCACCACAACTGTAAGGTCCCTGTACCAATTTTCTTTCCAAATACATCTACTGTATGCATCAGTGCCACTAACACAAATTCCTGTGCATTTGTTGTACCTTGCAAATAGGGAGGTTTCTAATTCTGTTGAAGAGATGCAAATAGGGAGGTTTCTAATTCTGTTGAAGAGATGCTAAAGTATATAAACTAGTCCCAAAGATTTAAAGATTGTTTCTTGGGTCACAGGAGACAGCATTTTAATCTAGGATACAGTACATTAGCTAATGTGATCTGCAACAGGTAATATGTGGCCTAAAACCATTAGACGCCTATAGCCAAAAAATACTAATAGACGATATCCTCATATCCCCACAAAATCACCATGGATAGATATGGTTACTGTGTCCACAAAGTAACATCCATTGTTAATGGAGAATGACTTGCCTGAGGAAGGACACAGTTTGGAAGTATGAAACATTTATTCACAAAAGGTGCAAGTATGCAGCCTACTCCAGGAGTTATACAGTCTGATCTACTTTTCTTCTACCATTGGATACATGTTCATGTTCACAAATGAAGATGAAACCGTCCAATATCACAAGAATGACAAATTAAGAAACGACAAAAAACTATTTCTGGTTTTGGGTATCTGACTTTGAAGTCAAAGTTAACTTTACGTAGAGTATCTGCAGAGCACAGATCTGGAATGAATCTTCAAAGTGCAAAAGGGGGGTTTCAACGAGAGATGACACATTAGCAAAATTAACAATCCCCATCCTCAATGTTTCATGTGTGTGGAAGTCGGCGAATCGTCAGAAGCACACATAAACAAATCAATAAGCCAATGTGGAGAACAAAGAGCCTGAGTATCTCACTTGACTTTCAAAAACAAGCGACCCATCACCACAAAAGGCTCTCTGTTCCTGCTTGAAGCCAAACACAAACCCACAACACAAGGGGCCTCAGAGCCGCTCAGAGAGAAGCACTGCTGAATGACTTGTATTGCACAAAATGCTAAGATTTGACAAAATATACATGGCATTAAAACAGGGATAAATATTGGGTGACTCACCTGGCATTACGTCACAGATGGGGACGAGACGAGTGTGCTCCAAGCTGGCGAAATCACACAACAGCTTCCCATCAAAAACACCATCCCAGTCCCCGATAGGATTGTCCTGAAAGAGTTGGAGATGTGACAACCTTATAACCCTAACCCACAGCAGTTCCTCATCTCAGAAAACCTGCTTTCTCTTTCCGCCCCTCCTCTCCCCAATGTTCCCCTAGTGATTAATAAAGTATCTATCATTCAATCGCACTATCCATCTTTCTATCTAAAAATGACACTTAAGCTTGATCTCCAGCATTGTGATAACCCCAGCTCATCTCATCTCTTCCACATCAGTGATGGACCTCGTCCAACCCAAGCCGCCCCCCAAAAGCTCTACCGCTGCAGAGGCAACCACTATGTTTAGGTTAAGGTCCAGGAATCTGCCTCCCGGGATAATCTAAGTTGTTTGTGAGTCCAGTGCTACAAGCTAGCAAAGGCAGGGCGAGGCTGGAAGCAGAGAGAGGCAGAGCAGTGGGCTTTTCTCAGCTGCCTGCTGGCACCTTGCCATGCTGTTGGGTCATACAGTGCTAAGTCTTTACCTCACTCCCCGCGTGACTGCCTTGCCTTTGTGTGGGTGGCTCAGATGCACTGAGTGGGATTCTGCTGTTGCTGCTGCTCAACGATCAGCAGTCAAATGCCTCAGCTATGTGTTTCAATCTCTCCATGACTACAATACCATTCCCGCCTTGCAAGAGTCAGCGTAGAAACCAGCTGCTCCGACCGCGGACAATACAGTAGTAAGGCAAGCATACACCCTCCTTCAACATAATCAACTGGTCCTACAAACCTGATCTGTAAACGACATGAGGCTTTTGCAAGACCCAGATCAACTTAAAATACAAAAACATGCTTTTGTCCACATTAACGACGTATGCATTATAATGTGTACAATAATAGCATAACAGTAACAGACACACCTTCTTCACCAGGGGAAGGTAATGATGTGTATTCAGGGAGAAATAAGCAGTGCAGTGGTGGGCAAAAGAGGTCACATTAACTGAATATTTCCCGTCATTGACTGATTTTTTTTAACAATGACGGAGAAATCTGAAGGCTGTCCGTCATTTTGACAGATTAACACAAAGGGCGTAACTCACGTACTTTGTGCTCGCATTGTGTTGGGATCAGCCAGACCACCTCGCGAGGTGGACAAGCTCGCTATTTGTTCGTACCTCTGAATAGTCTAGACGCAATCAGGCACCTCAAAACACATACAGCGGGGACACGTCATCAAATCATGCCCATTCCCTCCAGTTCTGCCACAAATCCGCCGGAGCGCAACAGCCACTCGCTTTACGCACAGACACGGGGGCGTGGAGGTGAGTGTGCTGGCGACACAGACGGGTCTGTAGCTGTTCGCAGATGTGATCAAACGAAAGTTCAGCAACCACCAGTCTGTATCAGTAAATGTTTGAAGGATGATGTTTCCCCACCAGTGCTGCCTGTGTTCTCGGACCCACATGCTTCTCTCCACAGACGTCATTGCACCAATACTGCTGCTGTTGTCTCCTCAATAGAAAACGCCTTGCACGGCCCTACCGCGACTACACACAATTCTTAACATAAAGTGAAGGAGCATAATCTCTCGCAAAATGACGGACAATGGTGGGCAACCTCTGGTGGGCAATCATGCGCCGTGGGCCGAGAGTATGCAGGTTTTCGTTCCAACCAAAGGCTACACCAAGTGATTTTTACTTATTAGTCCTTCCTCTCCATCGAAGGTGTGCTAACCAAGTCCACAACCTTGGTATCATTCTCGACCCCAACATTGCCCGTCTACGCCCCTCACTATCCTTCTCTGCTGCTGAAACACTGATCCACGCATTCATCACATCCCGCCTGGACTACTGCAACAGCATCCTTTATGGCACACCCACCAAAACCCTCAATAAATTACAATACGTCCAAAACTCTGCTACCCGCATGCTCGCCTCCACCCGCCGCTCCGACCACATCACCCCCATCCTCCACGATTTCCACTGGCTCCCCATCATCCACAGGATTCACTTCAAAATATTACTCATCACCTTTCAAAGCCCTCAACAACCTGCCCCCCCTACCTCTCCGACCTCCTTCATCATCACACGCCTACCCGCCGCCTCAGGTCTGCAGACGCTAACTTCCTCCAACCCATCAGAACTAAGCTCCGGACCTGGGGCGACAGGGCCTTCGCCGCAGCCGCCCCCACCCTCTGGAACGCCCTCTCCATCCACATCCGTCAAGCAGACACTCTCTCATTGTTTAAAAAAGCCCTTAAATCCCACCTTTTTACTCTTGATTACAACACATGAATTTCTTTAAAGTTGTTTTTGTCTTGTTCTGTAAAGCGTCTTTGAGCACTAGGAAAAGCGCTTTATAAAACCGATGTATTATTATTATTATTATTATTAATCAGTGAAATCACCAGGTGTAGTCTTTTTCTGGAGTCTGTTGGCGCTTGTTGGCATAGGTTCCCCTTGAACTTCATTTGGTGCTAATTAATTGACTGGTTTACCACTTGTTGTAAGACAGCGAGTTGTCTATAGGATGTGGGTGCAATTCCTCTACTTATTTAGAGGTAACCTTACCATGTCAACTCCCACATAGAATCCCAGACTCTCATTGCCTGGCAGCAGGTCACAAAAAATGATGGTGCCTCTCTCAGGCCCCTCCCTGGTCTGCACCAGGACCCTGGAGTTAATCTCCAGTGGAGGGAAGTCCTGCTCCTCTACCAGGTTGACGTGGTCCACCTCTAGCTCGCCTAGCTCCTCGTCCTCCCAGAGCTCCAGCTTGTCCAGGGCCACAAACACACCACACTCTTCCTCACAGCGGAAAAGCTGGCGGCCCTGGTAGGAGCCCTCCGTGAAGCCCTGGCCTCGGCCCTCCTCCTGGGGAAGGGAAGGAAGGAGGGAGCGAGTGTGAGAGAAACAGAGCAAGAGAAAGAGAAATGAGAATATTACCGTCATAACAGGAAGGGCAAGTAGCTAAACTGCTTGCTCAGCATTCTGTAATCCACAGTAATCTGCATTTGATATGGGGCATGGAATCAGTGTTGTTTTTGATCTGAAACCCTAAGAATGTGCTAAGCCCTTTATACTGAGCGAGGGTCAAACCGCCTGTACTCCTTCAGCCCACACGTGGAGCCTAAGGCTAACTGAGTAGAATAAACACAACATTGTGCTGCAATGAGCAACCCTTTGTATCTCGCTACTTACATTTATTACAGAATGCATTGCATGACAGACTCAAACGAGACTAGCGATGTTAGTTCGTGCCGGAGGCCTGGACTGGTACCTTGAAGATGACGGGTGGTGTCAATTAAGTAGTCTATTTATTTTGTATATGATAACTTTCTTGTTAAATGAAATGGGCCAAAGCAAAATATATAAATAGCCTACTTCTATAAATACAAAACTGCTTCACAAGCACAAAGATATTCAATGAAAACAAAATTATGCATATTTATATTTTTAGAGTTTAATAATATAAAATAACTGGCCTTGTTAACCTCTCTATGTCTTGTTGGTGTGGGACCCTGTCTTCAAAATGTCTAGTGGACTTGAACCTGAAAAATTAATATCATAAAAAACCTCCCTTCCCGGGACTCAAACCTGTGTCTCCTGCACAGTACTGCTGCACCGCTGCCATGTGCAGACTAAAAAATAAATTTATTAATTTATTTGTACCTTTAGAAGCTGGTGTCCTCATACACTTGGTAACTTAAGTGTACAAAAAGTAAAGACACTTTGAATGGACTTCAATGTGGCATAGGCCCACCAGCTCTGCATAGTCTGCATGGCCATTTATTTCACAATTTGCTGTGTGGGCATGTGGAGTGGCAGCCCTGCAATTCATTGCTATAGACATATAGAGACTCGGTGAGTTAGGGACATTCGCTTATAGGTCAGCCCTTTTTACTTTTGGTTTAACATCTGTCCCGATTTTGGTCCCTGTTTTGGTTCTAGTGCAGGTCATGGTGCCGAAAATGTTTTTCTTACAAAGTTTCAGCTTAAGGGAAACCTGAATTATGTATAAAAACGGAAATTTGGATAATTTATACTGTTTTCATGTCATTTTAAATGAAAACTTTCTCTAGCAGCGGTGTTTATATTCTGACTGTAGTGGAGCACAGTGCCGAATGAATACAAAGGAAATACTAAATATGTATTTAGCAGATCACTGTCTCCAAAAGGAAGAGGACAACACAAGGTTCTCACCAACAGCTCCACTCCAAACCAGATTCCAGAGAGGGCCCTGTCAGGGAGCAGCGAGCCCTTGAAGCGGACCACACCGGGCAGGGCATCATCCCCCGAGCGCAGCTGAACGCGCACCTTCGAACCACAGTCAATATCGCGGGCGCGCTCCAGCCGAGGCTTGTTGCAAAGCAGGGCATATCTCTCCTCACAGTTGGTGATGGGGAAGAGCAGCTCTGCCAGCTTCTCATCCAGCTCCAGAACGTCCCGCTCGTCCAGGCTCAGCACCACGTTGGTCTGGTCCAGAATGCGCAGGCTCCTCTTACCCTTGCTGGGGGGCAATGTGCGCCCCAGGCTGTTGCGCTCCTGGCAGGCCTGGCCCAGACTGCCGCGGGGGATCCTCAGCGTCTTCTGGGGAGGCTTCTCCACCGTACACTCCTTCACTACCATGTAGAAGCGCCAGTCCTCCCTGAAGCCCCCGCTGGGCTTCTCCTGGCTCCACAGGGCAGAGCTCATGGCTGCATGCTAGACACGGGGTCTCACGTCAAGGCAAGCTTGACCTGTGGTCTGTACACAAGAATAATACATTATTGTTCATTATGTCAATGCAAAGATTTATTCTTTCTATCGTATCAATTAATCTTTGCATTGAAAATGCAAAGATTAAATAAACAACAATTTATTCTTTCTATCGTATCAATTAATGAGATAGATAGACAGGTAGATAGACTGATACTGATGCTAATGAGTGGTTAATGTTGCTTATTTTATTTGCTAAATCAAAATACAATATATTACCAAAAAAATTCTGAAAATGTCAGCATACAATGAAACCACATGACTTTCCATTGTGGTCCTTCAATCATTTGGCATGTAAGCAAGCAGAAAATGCTTCCTAAAACACTCATCAGCACACATATTTAATGGTTTCTCAATTTGGAAACAAACCTATTTGGTAACAGATAAAACAGAACGATGTATGTGTTACTGTCAATGTGGGAAAGTGGTAAATGTAGTCATTTCCCGGTAAATGCGCAACATGTTACAGAAATACGGCAGTAGGACACTGAAGGAGAGAGCCTTGTTGTGCTATACGTGACAGCATTTTTCACTCACATTGACTAGGAAATGTACACATTTTACCAGAATTCAGATTCTACATTTCCCACTTTCCCACATTTAGTTTAACATATATATCAATGCTACCGGTAAATTACAAATATGGGATTAGTTCTGATTTAAATTCAAAAGTTTCAACCAATTCCCATTATTATTTTGATAATACAGCCAAACCTAGACTTTTTATGTCTGAGACCAAATTCCTAACATAATAATTGGTCCCTTTCCCTGGTGCGACTTAAAGAAAAATAGAGACTTGCTAGAATAATCGGGGAGAACAGAATGGTAGGATGTGCCCATTTGAAATCAGAGTGCTATTTCCCATAATGATATGAATTATATCTGAGTTTTCTGAAATGAAATACTTAATTTAAAATATTTGAAAAGTCTATCCACATGAGGTTAGACATAGGTTCCAAACACCTGAGTAAGCTGATCACTGATGTCCCATTACACTACAGATCCCTAGTCTAACTTCTTGTAGTCAGGGGTACCTGACTGAGTAGAGGTGTCAGTCACAGTGGATGCTGTTTGAGGTCTTGTCTCATGTTGTACTTTCTGCTCTTCTGTTTCCATTTCCCTTCCTGTCATGCATGCATGCTTTTACCCACACCAGTGTAATATTGTTCATATCTATTGCTTTGAATATTTCTATAAATAGGTGGTGAGCAAGCAGTTCAGATACCAGACATCTGGGTTTCCCCTGATGACACCTACCCTTAGATATGATGATCAACCACCCAGTCAAATTAGTACAAAGACTCAAGAGTATGACAGTCATCTTCCTTCTATTAAGCCCTTTAAGCCAAGCATGACACCAGACACCAGCCTGATCTAACACAGCATCAGGTCCATAATATAAGCGTTAGCTGGCTAACTAACCACACAGGCAGATGGAACAGCATTCCCCCTGAAGTCGGCTAACGCTGACACAAGCTACATGTGAATTTATTTAGTATAGTTATTGGAATGAATGACCATCAGGTTGTTTCCACGTTTAGTCCAATCCATCCGTGTCAACGACAGTGATCCAAGTCATGTTTTAGTGAATGCTTTCACTGACAATTAGCACAAGTGTGTCATCTCCAGTTAAAGGCTGTCAGTCAAAGGCCCTTCAAGAGAAGGAAGTAGCTAACATGCACACACATATATCACATTAGCGTTAAATGTACTCCTTACCTTAGATGCGCTACAGGTCGCTTAGAGCTTAGAGATGATTGTCATGTCAAATGTCCATCTCAATTAGCGTCAGGCTGCTGAAAACAAACTATATTCCACTAGTGATAGCCTATGCTAACGCTATAGCGTCCTGGCCAGCTAAGTATCAAGCCAACGTTAGCCTAGCTGGCCGATAAACAGCGAGCTGGCCGGCAGCGACCTGCCAACCTCCACGATATGCTGACAGCATTTAGATAAAGCTCTACTCCGACAGAAATATGCGAAATCATTCAGTGTATACTGCTATGAAATTGATTATTTACAGAGGACGACCCAACAAAACTATGTTCGACGTGCTCGTGTCCGTCGCGCAGCCATTGGTCGTTCACGTCTTTCTCAAGTGGTGATTGGCTGTTGAGTGCGTCTGTCATTGAGTCCCGCGCTATGGGGCTTTCCCATAGCAGGACACATAGGGTAGTTAGGTTGAAGCGTAGAGGCCAAGACAGATGATGAAGAGAAGAGTTTGCATCGAGAAGTCTGTTACTTTCAGTGCAGCACAAACTGCTGTTTTCGTTTTAGAGGCAAACACATTGTACCATCGCTTAACCATGAATAAAAATAATAATTATAATAATAATGATGATAATAATAATAATAATAATAATAATAATAATAATAATAATAATAATAATAATAATAATAATAATAATAATAATAATAATAATAATCATAATCATATATCATGTTGAATTATACTTATTGATATTTGCTGTAATATAGTAATAGATATATACCTGCATAGATATTATTCATAGATATTATTTTTGCTGTAATATAGTAATAG
>CABFOS010061881.1:0-10633 GCA_900660315.1 Diretmoides pauciradiatus | reverse complement strand
GACCAGTTCTACTGGCGAGTGTTAAAACAACTGCGCTGTGACAGATCGGAAGTTAGAAATCTTTGCTCTTTTATTTTGAAATTCAGTAGAACTGGTCATTTTACATTTTATTTTACTTAAAATAATTGTGATATATTTCAACAAATTTAATCGCAATACTTAATGTATCGCAAAACTCAGGTGACAGGTGATTCCCACTCCTAGTATCATCCTTAAAATGGGCCTTACTTTGTGAATTTAGTATGTGTGGCTGTAATTTAACTTACTGACTCATTGCTTTGTGTCTGTGTGGATGCAGGTGTCTCCACTGCCACCCTGTTGCACTCAAAATCCCTGCGCGGCCACAGAGAATGCTTTGAGAAATACCACCTCATTGCCAACCAGAAGCTGTCACGCTCCAAGGTCTCCCGCAGCGCCTACGAGGGCATGAAGCTGGCCCTCAGCCAAAAACTCAACCGCATCATCCAGTACGCCCAGAACAAAGACGTCTCCTCTGATGGCCCCGGTCGGCGGGGGGCCAAGCTCCTCTGCTACAGCCAGCAGAGCGACCGCAAGCTGCTGCCCCAGTCGGACGCTCAGGTGCCGCGCTACACGCCCCGCTGGGACGTGGGAACCGCGCCGGGGCTGCGCGATTACACCATGGGTATGTTGGAGTGCCACACCGCCGAGGAGCTGGGGCTGCTGCAGGAGTCCAGGGGCGACGTTTGGGCCGGTGAAGCCAGGAGGGGTCTACACCACAGGAGTCAGTCGTCTGGGGGAGATCAGACACAGCACAGACACCACAGCAGAGATGAACGTGAGCATATTTACCATTTGACCTTTAGTTTTATCAAAGTGACTAATCAAAGCAGTTGGGGAAACTCTTTAAATAAGCACCATAAAGCTTTAGTCAGGCCCAAAAGTTCAGGCCCGACCCGAGCCTGAACCACGGCAGCAGTTTTTACCCCGGCCCAAATCTGAATTTGAGTGGAAGGATGGATCTTTAAAAAAAAAACAAAAAAAAGGAATGTATCACTCCTCAGATTCTCTCTATCTTATCTTGTTCAATGTGATCTCTGCTATCCAGAGAGTCTTACCCAGTAGACCCAGTAGTGACGCAAGGCCAGGAGACATTCTCCAGTATCCCTGTACATTCTTTCCTCCCTCCGCCCACTCCCGCTCCTCGTTCTTCGTGCCTTTCTGCGTCGAGAGAAAAGCTTGTTTTCTCCTAACCTCAAACCTTGCCCTTGGCTTTCTCATATATTGTCACTCTACCACGGCTTCTTCTGCCTACAGATCCGTGGGAGCTTGAGTGAGCCTTTTCAAAGACCTACGGCTTTCATGCCTGTATTTCAAATTCAGTGCTTATAAATGAAAGGTGACAATTATTTCACAGCCACACTTCTTGCTGTGCACGTCTCTATATTACAAGCACACGTAACGTCAACCTCTGACACGAGCTGCTCTGAAAATCCTTTTCCTACTGGATTTCAGGCTCTCTTTTTTTGCTCTTGTTTGTTGATAATTGCGAACATGCAGGTTACTTCTTATATCTGAAGGTTGTTTGCCATTTGTAGGTGTTAGAGGAACATGTCAACCATTTTATATTGTTTTACAATGTCTCCTTTACCTTTCAAATAACTAGTTTAGCAGCAGTTACTGTGAAGCCACGTGGCTCTTTTTTCTGCTGCCAAATGGCTCAGAGCTTCCCTGCAGGGTCTCCATAAGCCAACAGACCTCCTAAGATACAGAAGAATGAATTATAGAAACTGTATGTGAAATTGATACTGAAAATTGTTCAAATACACAGAAACTGCTTCCTGGCGCCTACGTGTTGCCAGGTTATCAACTATGAGTCATGACCGAGTGAACAAATGTATTTATTTATCTCATATTTTTTGTCTTCACCGGGATCTTTTTCATTGGGAATCTGCGGTATAGGATCGAATTGGTTCCTAAATGACAAACTGAAACATTCTTTACCTCTCAACATTTTCCTTTCAGTGGTGAAGATGAGTATGGACGAGCTCCATCAGCGAAACGGCCAACTACTGCTGCAGATTCAAAGTAAGAACTTTTTAACTGGCATTCTCTGTGAAGTTATATAATGGAGCAGAATGAGCTGAACAGTCGGAGTCATGAATATTTTAAAATGAACATTGTTTCTCGCCATGTTCAATCTTTAATTCCCATCTCTAATAATCCCATGTGAAATCCTTACTGCCTTCAGATACAGGGTACAATAGTAAAGCGTGTGTTTGCTGACAGTGTACCCAGTCTGAGTGAGGCTAGTCTAGTCAAAACATTAGCTCCTTATGTGACCAGCTGCAATGAACCAGGCACTGTGTGGTGCTGGGTCATGCACACCCTGCCTGTTTGTTCACACACGTCAGCAATTAAAGCCGCCATTTTGCGACACACATCGGTGGCCATGCCGCAAGTGTCTTATGTCAAACGACACGGAGGCAACTTTTATCACCTTTTTTGTTTTCTGCCTCTCAATTAGTTCCACTGGCTATAATGTTGTTACTCAGAACAGATGGTTAGATGGTTATAGCTCTTCATGAATTATTCATGGACGATGGCTTGTGCCCAAGATTTTATGGTCCGTTTGTTATTTTGGAAGCGTTTCTCCATGAACTTGTTTATCTGATGTCGTGATTTTTTTTTTTTTGTGTGCGTGTCTTTGAGATGATTCTGTCCTGATCCTGTCATGTTGTCTTTGCTCACTGCTCGCTCACTAATCAGTTTTAATGATTTTCTTTCTCTTTTGTTTTGCCCATTTTCTGTCTGTGGGTGATTTGACCTTGTTTGTGAACGGAAGCGCTGAATCCTCTGTTTTCTGTCCTCTTTTTTTGCCTCCACAGAGGTGTTTGAGGATCTGACCGTGGCGGTGCAGGAGAAAGACTCGTTGGCGTCAGAGCTGCATGTGCGTCACATCGCCATCGAGCAGCTCTTCAAGAACTGTGCCAAACTTCCCTGGCTTCACATCAGCAGGGCCGGGGTCAAGGCCAGCAGCAGCAGCCCTGTGGATTGAGGCGCTAAAAGACAGTTGGCGGGGGTGAGGGGGGGCTGTCCTAGAGTCCTACCATCCACTTCACCATTCAAACTGCAGCCAAGCTGAAATACGCCTTTATGAATGACAGACAATATGGTGGCATGTGGTGTTTGACACGGCCTCCCCCTCCTGGCTGGAGTGGCGATACACACCATAGTGATGGTTGGTGGTTTTAAGCAAATGGCTGGTCTGGCATTGGACCTGAACTCTCACGATGCTAGTCATGCTTTTTCTTCTCGTGTTCCACTGCTTTGATGTTTAAATCAAAAGGGTTCAACGGGTCCAAGCTCGAAGCCAGCTTTTACAGCCGGCATTAACAAGCATCTCTGGTCTACGCAAAATCTCATCTTTCTTTCCCTCGCCAGGAGGCAGGTTGACGCGCATGACACATCCCTCTCGAAAAGTCATTCAGTCATTTAAAATGGACATTTAACGCCTTTTCTTGGTTGTAGTATCCTGACAATACATTTGTGATGAATTATTATCCAAGCAGTCAGTCACCTGTTTGAATTGCATGCACTTCCTGGTTGGATCAGCTCACAAACATCTTTCCCTTCCACCTGTGGGTATATGTGTATGTGCGATGCATTGCATTTACGTGGCCAAATGCATCTCTGACCACCCCCAGAGGTGGTTTGGGTGATCGGGGTGTATCGTGGATGCTTCTACACCTGGATTTTATGTTTTGGCACTACCGAAACTCAGTCGGATCAGTCAGTGAGTGCCAGGTGGAAGGGGACTCAAAGACTCCAGGCTCCTGGTCCTATAGATGTGGAACTCAGTTGCTTTCTTGTCTCTTTTGTATTTGAAGAGGGCTCCTAAGAAAGGCACTAGACGGCGTCCTTGGGATCCTCCAGTGACGAGACAAGGACGTGTTCTTATCAAACATGATACCTGAACAAGATCTTGTGTCGTGTATGTATTTTAACGGAAACGGTTGCAGTGTTTATTTTATTTATTTTTGCCGGCGAGCATTTCAGTTTTCATTCATTTCAGTTTCATTTTGTGTAGCTTATTTATATAAGTATTGGCTCAGTATTCCTCCATAGTTGGTCTGTGGTTCTTCTCATGTTGCTGTGTTAACAGGCTATAGCCAAATGAAGATGGAGCTACAGGACTTTATACTACGGCTTGGGTGAATGAGTCCTGGTGCTGTAATCTGATCCTCTTGCCCTCACATCCGAACATGCTTGTTCTTGTCAACAACCCCTCCAGGGACGCAATGTTGCTGGTTTAAAAAACAAACCGTGAAATATAATAGAACAATTTACATTCCTATAGTCATTATTATACATTCTTAGAATGATAATTACCCACATTTTTTTCCAAAGAACACTAACAACTGAAGAGGCTATGTTGAGAAAGTCTGTTTCCAAGTATAATTAAAATAAAGTAAGAAGAAATTTAGTGTGGAACAGGGACTGATAAGACTAAACCCAAAATACCCTGAAGCACCACTGCAAGAAAGATTACAGCTATGTATGAAAAACATCAATGAGTTTCTTTAGTTAAAACAAGATATTGATGGCAACGTATGTCAGTTGGCAATCTCGGAACCCAGAGGCTCAATCGGTCTGACGAGCTTCTGGGGTCGACGGGCCATTAGTTCTGGGTTATCCGGTCTAGCCACGATATCCGGATAACGACTTCCTTTTCCGGCCACCGATCATTTAGTTTTTACGGTAATTTTTATACCAAACTTTTGCCATATCATGTCTGCAAGCAACCTAACACATCGCGTTTGTCAAACAAATACATTAAACAAAGCAATCACACTGAAAAACAACTGCCGGATGCCCGGTCCCCAGAAGAGGAAGTCGCTATTCGTGGATCATATTACAGTGCAATTGCTTTGTTTAACCTATTTGCTTGACAAACGTGATGTGTTAGCTTGCTTGCTGACAGGGTATGGCAAAAGTTTGGTATAAAAAAATGACCGTAAAAATTAAATGATCGGCGGTCAGAAGAGGAAGTCGTTCTTTGGATCTGCTGGCTAGACGGGATAACCCAGACACAGTGGGCGTTGATCCCAGAGTCTATCGTTATCGATAATAGACTCTGGGTTCCGAGATTGGTCAGTTGGTAACCACTACCAGTATTGATAAGCGTAACGTTTCCAAGCACCGTTGAGAGAACTTTGGTACAACAGTTGTAAAGGAACTAACTCGCTAAAACATTTCACCCTAAAACTCATAAGAAAAATCCTGACTTTTTAAGTCTTTTTCAAGTGGCAATAATATTAGCAGAATAGGAAATGCAGTAGATCTTCCTCTAAGTCTAAATATCCTGTTAATACCCTGTTGGCAGCTTAAATTGGTCATTTTATTATTTTTCAATTCAGATAACTGTCCCGGGAATCCAAATCTACTTGAGACTGGGTACAATGCTATTTGTCTGTTGTAAACCTGACAAGCACAAGTCATATCTGTGGTCACATGGACTGAGGTTGGTTTGTGTTAAGTGTTGGCACTGTGAAGCGGCCACCAAACCAAAGCTTTCATTAGTTCAAAGAGAAGGTCAGTGTTTCACACATTGCCAACAAGCTTGGAACTCATGAACGCAATTAAGGTGCAGCATCACACTTATTTTCAAAATGTGGCTCAGTGATTTACTTCTACGTTTGGTTCAAGGTTCTTTAACAATGAACCATACACGTTTATTCTTAAGCTAATGGTGTGCAAATGATTTGTTTGCAATGATTTGTTTGTTTGGTTTTGTTTTAAGTATCCACGGTGCTTTGTTTTTTGGGAGGGTTTCTATGTCTTCTGTCTTCATTGATCTGCGAGCACTGAGTTGATGTCACAGCAATACAAACGGGAACCTAAAACAGGATAGTTTTGTCTACTGCACCTCTTGACGTTACTGGTCTTTGAACAAAAGGCGACAAAGAAAGGATGTTGGGATGCAATTAGTGGTCAGTGTTTTTAGCATGTGGTCGGTTGCTTTGTGAAATTGACCTGTCTGTCCTCTGGTGGCTGAGATACTAGCTGATGGAAGACCTCTAGGGTAACGCCACTTGAAGTTTGCTTGAAGGTCCTGGCAAATTTATAGATTTAATGAGGCAGGAAATCAGGTTTCCCCTGTTTGTTTAAAGTTTTTTTTTTAGGAAGGCTCAGGTGGTAACCTGGCCTGTTGAGTCAGGGAGAGGTTGATGACTCAGCTTGCAGCAGGCTTGGGGAGGAAGAAAACTTTCAAGAATCCTATGCAAGAAAGACTATTTGAAATAAATCAAAGCCTTATAAATGGAAAATGTATAAAGTAATAGTGGGTATTTCAGTTCACCCAAGTGTAAAGTAGGCTGGGAAAACCCTGGATTATTATCAGATTGATGGATTACATAACTCGCATCGTCAATGTATCTCCTTTGCTCTCTCTTTATAAGAGACTAAATATATTTGACCCCTGTAGGGTTTAAACAAAAGCTTTTATCTTGGTTTTGTTTGGATAAATGTGTATTCGGTGTGCTTGAACATTTTAGATTTCTGGTTCTTTGTGCAAATTCTCAGTTATTCAGTCTTCAGTTGTATGTATTGAGTCTGAATGCTGTGTATGTTTGTTTACTGTGGAAAAAATGTCTGGGTCGATGCCTCTGCTCAGCAGAAACTTCAAGCTGCCTGTGTTGGTTTGTCTGTCTGTGGTGATCCCATGAACTTTTATTAAAGATGTAAGCATACCTGTTACATATTAACTCCCTATTTTCAGAATGGACTTTTCATAAATCTGTTTTCTGATTATGCATAAGGCTGCATTTGTGCTGTGTGACTTTTTACATTGTATTTATCGTGTGTCTTCATGGAGCTTACTGCCTGCGTGATTTGTGCTTAAGCAACAGTTTGTATTTTTTCTAAACTATTTCAATAAATGAAATTATTTTTAATACATATTCTGATAAGCTGGTGAGTGTTTGTGTGTGTGCGTGTGTGTGTGTGTGTGGGGGGGGGGGCATTACAAGCAACTCTAAGGAGAGCAAACATGGGGACAGTGCATATGTCCAGCTCATTTAATCTGAATATGATCCCAGCATTGCCTTCTTGGATTAATAGATGTACAGTACATCATTTCTAGTCTTGAAATTGTGCTTCCTGTGTTGGATGGTAGATGGAGGCTGAGCTCCCTCTGGTGGAAAACAGCAACTTGTCCACTAGGACTCTGCATCTCTGGTATATACCTTCTTTGTATTTTGGGCGAACCTCTTAACACAACTACACACAAAAAAGACAATTTATCATGGGATAGCATAACCACATAGCACTGCTGGATTTATATTCTTGAAGGGGTTATTCTAGACAACAATACAATAAAAGAAAGACTGAATCCTTAATAAATTAAGGGTGTTCCCTTTCGTGAAAGAAAGCACAATTCCACAACCAGAGAGAAAGACCATTGGACATGATCACTAAAGGGCAATTACACAAACACCAAAAAAATAGTAATCAGGCTTCATTCTCTCTTCTCTTGATTGCATTTTAGGCAACAGCAAGCCAATACTTGTCTATGAAATAGTAATTATGGATTTACTTGTTCTGAAATTAATTTTCAGCAATCCTTTACATTTAGTATTTGTGTCCACTCATCTATCATACATTGCCTACTTGTTAGCAATGAATATGATGATATATGATGCATAATATTATATGAATAATATGATGTAGGACAGTGTTTCTCAACTGGTGGAGTGAGTGGTCAAAAAAAGTTTTTTTTTAATGCAAAAGTACCCAGACTTTGAAACTCTTATCAGGAGTAAAGCACATCCCCAACTATCTCATTATCTTCCCCAAATACCTGTTAAGTGAAAATAGTCCGTTTAGTAGATCTACTCAGAGAGATGATCATATTATGTTTGTAGACACAATTATACAGTTATGATCATTTTATTCATATTCACCAGTACAGGATCAGCAGCAGTTGTGATGTTCATACTCACTCATCAGTATATTAATCAGGTTGTTACTGCTAGAGTAATATGCTCTGAATGCAGGGATGGAAATATCGGTTTATTTTATGTTAAAGTTATGATGAATACATTTTCTTGGTTTGAATTATATAAAAGTGGGTGGCGACTTAATGACCTTGGGAAAATGTGGGTCCCAAGACCGGACCAGTTGAGAACCACTGATGTAGGACACTTACTTGATGCCATAATCCCAAAATGCATCGGTCAAACCAGTTAGAAAGCTATATGAGACTGATTACATAAAATAGACGATTTACATGAAAATCAGATATTTATTATTAAAAATAAATAAATGCAAATAAAAAGCATCAAAAATATACTTGCTGGTGTCACACTGTGAACTGGATGAACTATGGGATGTGACTTATCCGTTTACTCATTTTTTTAACAATATATCACTCATCACTGGTTGCATCCCAGAACGCCTGAAGGCTCCATGAGTCATAACAGCAACAATGGGTGGACTCGTTTTGTGAGCGGGAGGCCGCCGGACCAGGGCCGAGTGGGTGGTGTTCTGCACTCGTTTTGTATCTATTTTGATATCAAATTTAAAAAAAACTTGATATCAAATTGTTTTTATTAAATGTTATAACAGCTTGCCATACAACAGAATTATTGAGACGTTATCTGTTTTTTAATTTTGGTTTTGGAAACGAATATTGAATATTGTTTTTGTTTTTATTTTGATGAATGAATGATACATGGATTTGGCCTCCATACAGCATAAGACCTATTTAAAAATATTTTTACTATACCATTTTATTATTCTTCGTTTTATGTGAAAGTCATTAAGTGTAATGTCTGCAACTCTTTAAAGTTAGGCCTATATATATAACAAATATAACTTTTACAGTTTATAACTTCTACCACTAATCTCGTTTCATTGTCCTTGATATCTTTATTGGGATAAGAAAGGAAAGGATAATAAAAAAAATGAAGAAAATACTTATTATATACTTAGATTTTATAGCAAATATAACTCAATAGTTAGACACCTATTATGATAAATAGGCCTATAATAAATCTAGAGGGATTTCTGAAAAATGTGAACGTGAGGAGCATTTTTGAACCAGACTATTAACATAATTCAAGGGTGCTGAATCCGAAAAACCTTGTTCCCAAGCGAAATTTTTAGTTTTTTTAGTCTAATTTGCATAACAACATGACTGCCAAATTGCCACTCTTGGCCACTAATTGAACCATTTTCTCCAACGAGAAAATGAAGTGTCTATATCTATGAATCATGAATTATCATAAAGTAATCAGTGGTAAGTAAGCCTAGTCCTAAATATAAAAATCAGCAGACACCATTACAGAAAACTCTGTTAGGGTGGTTGGACCCAAATTCTCAAATGCATGACTCAGAGGTAATCGTTCAAAAAAGGGTTCAAAATTGGCAATTTGGCAGGCATTTGTTATGCAAATTAGAAGGTCAAAAACAAAATTTCGCTTGGGAACAAGGTTTTTCGGATTCAGCGCCCTTGAATTTTGTTAAATAGTCTGGTTCCCAACTTTTACTCCAAAATGCTCCTCGCCTCTTATAGAACTCCTCATTTTTTTCCTGAAACCCCTCTAGACTAATAGAAGTTCAGTCTTTAATCAAACAAAGTCCGATAAAGTCAGATTTACACTGTCAGGTGTCAGCTCGCTTTCTGCTGGTTTGGATCTGTTGTTTTGTTTACGGTGCAGCTGCCGCAGCAGCAGCGAGCTCCTCCCTCCCTCGTCACGTGACGCGGGGGACAGCCCGACTGGCCAAATCACGCGGACCCAGAATTAGTCCACTGTTGCACTATGTGACAGGCATTACACTTTAACCAATGAGCACACTGGCATGTCCGGGCTGGAGCCAATGGGGATGTGGAGTGGGCGGAGCTATTGTGGTGGGCGGGGTTAACGAACGGACCAAAGCAGCCAGCGGCGCTTCTTTCTATTCAACTTTTCCAACGATGCCCTCAGAATTGTCGCCCACATGGTGGAGAACGTAAGGAACGGTAAGCTGATGATGTGTTTCTATGTCTGGTATTCTTTGATAACTGTCTATTGTCATCTTGTTATCTTAAAGCATCATCTAATTAATACGTTTGGTTGACACTTTACTCATGGCACTTTTTGTTGACAGCATGGCACGGCTAACTTAGCGCGTTAGCTATGAGGCTAACGGTGAAAGTGTTTTCTGTCAGGATAAAATACTTTTTTATTTATGGTTGTATATGGTAATAATAGTGTAACTGCCGTTATAATCAAATCTTAGGTGCTTTCGACTTCATTTGGAGGTAATCTAGGTTTGTATCGCTAGCCAAACTAGCTAACTGCTAAGTACTGAGTGTTGTGGTGCTGGCTGTGGCGCGTGGAAAACCGGAAGTGTGACGTCACTGCCCGCCTTTGTAGAACGTTTCTCCCCGCCACACTGGAGTTCCGTTAACAGACGATAACCGTTATCAGGGTGCTTGAAGTGCTTGAAAAGGCTTGACTTTCAATGTTGCGTTTTCAAGGTTTGAAAAGTGCTTTAATTGTATATAAAGTACTGGAAAACTCCTTGAAATCTTATTTTTAGCATTGTTTATAGCAGTGGTTCTCAACCAGTGGTCTGGGGACCACCAGACCACTGGTTGAGAACCACTGCTATAAACAATGCTAAAAAT
>CABFOS010061865.1:4651-14712 GCA_900660315.1 Diretmoides pauciradiatus | reverse complement strand
CACACACACCCACACCGACACCCACACACACACCCACACACAACCACACACAAACACACACCCACCCACACCCACACACTCACACACCCACACACACACACACACACACACACACACACACACACACCCACAAACACCCACACACACACCCACACCCACACACACCCACACACACCCCCACACACACCCACACACACCCCCACACACACACCCACACACACACTCACTCCTCTTTCAGATCTAGTTCCATTGGAGTGTAGCTAATGCTCACTAGCCTGCAGGTCATGTGAATCTCTCCCCCCTAGTCATATGATGTGTAAGTGTCTGTGTGTGTGTGTGTGTGTGTGTGTGTGTGTGTGTGTGTGTGTGTGTGTGTGTGTGTGCGCAGGCTGGCAGACTGTCTCAGAGACTTCGGACCAGGGGACTGGCAGCTTGCAGGCCAGGTTTGTCAGAGCTTATGGAACCTGACAGAGCGGGGAGGCTCAGAGCGAGTCCTGGACACACATGAGAGAGAGGCGCTGCTGGAGATCCTCACTACATGTTTAGGTTGGTACACAGTATTAATACTCGTGTTAGAAATAACACTAACCCTTAGATACGTAGGGAGACTGACGCACAAGAACACACTCTTATTTACAGCAGCGGCAGCAGGATAATGCCTTTAATTTTGGTTTCATTTCTGTTTTATCCTTTTTTCATTGTGCCTGAGTTGAGTGTTTTCATATCAGTGTCTCCCTCTCTCCATCCATCCCTTAGATGAAGAAGAAGCTCTGCAGTGGGCAGTCAGCGACGGCACGAGAGACTTCCACAAGGCATGCTGGGAGTCAGAGTTCCTCCCTGTAGCTCAGAAACTGATAAACAGGCTCCAGCCTCTAGACTGACCAAATATTTTATGACCCTGAGACCGAGCTGAGCCTTTGAAAAATGCATGTATGTGGATGGGAATAATATTTCAGAGCGCTTCAAGCAGAAAGCTATTGATAAACATTCAGCAGCACACACTCAAATACACCCTCCACTTATTTGCAGTGTCCTCCCTGTCTGCTTGTCTGATTGGTGTCAGCCACATTTGTTGTTTAATGCACTTTAATTTTCATTCCCATGCCGCAGCTTCTGAGCTTCTTCGTTTCATACAGGGATGTTAAGCTTTTTGCACACTGAATGAGGAATGATTTCTTTTGTGTAAAGTCGTCGTGTTGTAGATGTGTCTATGATAATCTAGTCTTGGAAACGAATGACTAAGCTGGAATTTACCTCATAAGCAAATCTTTTATTGTCCGTGGATGGCGTGATGTTGGTAACCTGTGCTCTCTAGAACTTGGACTTGTACATAATAAAGCACATCAGAGGACAGCGTTCCTTGAAATGTTTCGCTTCTCAAAGCCTTTATTATTACACAGATATGGGGCCAGGCAGTGCTTACAAGTAACACCAAGTAAAGTACAGCGTTTCAAAATCACATCGTTATTACATCGAAACAAACGGCACTTCATGTAAAAACCCCGTCGTCAGTTTCCCCCAGGCTTCATACAAGAGTGACCTTAAAACAATCAAAAGACAAGCTGATGTTTCAAAAATCCCCAAAACATCTCATTAGCCAGAGTTAATAACAAACATTGTTCTCTACGTAGAATTTCCCAGATTGATATGAAACATACAGTTGGCTGGCTGATTGTGAGGTTGCTTGAGAATATGCTTCCTGTTCATATATTGTCAGGGAAAGCCACCGAATTGTAAAGGCAGGGTTTGTTTTTTGTTTTCAGCGGGAATAACACTGAGATTGTGCTGGTGATTGTATACTCTCTGGCCAGCCTAGCTCCTCATCAGGGAAGTTGGGGGACTTTTCCCAGTCAGAACAGAAAAGAGATCCAAGGTATCCCCCTCATCTCTTTCCAAGTTCTGGTCAGGGCCAAAGTCTTTTCAGTGAAAGGGAAAGTTTGACCTCAACCGCACCACAGGATCAGGGACAGAGTATGTGGTTCTGTAAGACTCAGTTCTGTAAATGAAATTCACATCAAAGTCCCTGGACTATTCGGATGACACGAACTGAACCGGAGTTCAGCGTGTTGTTGACGGATGTCAGACTTATTATGAGAGAACTAGGTCTACTTTGGGACCCATGAAACACATGGTTTTAGTATAACACTCCATGTCATTTCACGAGTCATCAATTGCATAAAAGCGTGCAAAAATGTAATTGCCACAGGATACTGTCCTACACCCATACAACTGGAATAGTGGAAATGCACTCTGTTCTGTTCAGAGAGCTGATAGTGAATCTGATTGTGCTATGACTGCTTGTTTCCTGAATATGTGTAGGGCTTTCCTGTTGTAATGTGATCTCTTAAGAAGCAACGAAAACAAACTGTTTAAGAGAAAACTACGATTGATACACACTGATTCAATATCGGGTTTTATTATTTTTTTTAATTATCTTTTTTTCATATAAAAAGTGTCAGTAACTGACATCAGTCAGAAGTTTGATAAAACCTCCACTTCCTCTCACAACCACCTCCAAATGATGTACCATTCCAGAATCATCATCACTACCCTCCTCCTCTTTACATCAAACAATCATTCATCTGTCCAATTGTCTCAATCCACCCTCAGAAGAATGCAGTACTTTACTGGTTTTAGTAAACAAAAACAAAACAGCGGAGGTTCCACACCTCCGTTCAAAATAAAAAAGCTGCTTTTGCACTGGTTAGGGTTCCCCCGGGGGGAAACAAGCACAGCTACAACCTTTTGCGTTCGACAGCTATCGACCGCAGTCGGCCCTGTGTGGGTCAGCCCAGCTCCCTACTAATGGGAACAAGGCAGCCCAGAAAGAGTCTCTCTGCTCGCCAAAGAGCACTTCTTATATGTTTTATAGAGAAAACAGAAGAGGTATTCATTTACTGGTAAAATTCACAATCCAAAGCTTTGAAAGTGTTAGGGTGACCAGGCGGCTGGGATGAGCGGAAGACAGACAGGTGTGGTTAGGACAACCGGAAGCAAATCCCTCCTGGAAAACCTGGTTTCTAACTTTCTTTTTGATTAGCTTTTTTCTTTTTTTTCCTTACCAGAAACATAAAGACAACATCATCAACAAAATGATAAACAGTCACCTCACAATAACAGAGCTACAGCAGAAGCAAGAAGTCGCATTCCTTCAAAGTGCCTCGCTTTTTTGACGCTTGAAATTCAAAGACTTAAATTCCCCCCCCTCCCCCCGACATTTTCTGTTAAACACACGCACACACATACACACGCCTGATATTTGTCACAAACACAATTCACCCACGCATGCATACAGTTAAACTCAATAGGGCTCAGACAGTGTTCTTTTTGAGTTTTTCCTCTCCACAACTCTCCGGTTTTCACACACTCATTGGATTAGCTTACATAGACATTTGAGTTTGGGGTGGGGGTACAGGATAGGGGGGTAATGCAGTGGATTTCTAATGGATAGGGGTTATGGGGGGGGGGGTTGAGGGTCAATATGACCCCAATGACTACATGAGAGCAGCAGCAGCAGCGCGTCTGCACACTGTGCTGGATAGTTCAGGCACACATGATGACACCGCCCAAGTAATGCTTCCATCTCCAGTTACCACTAACAGCAACCACATCGACAACAACATCGACTTCTCTTGATACAAAATGAAATGAAAAGATATTAAAGAAACTATATAACAAATATAACAGTGACTACATAAAGTGCAGACTGGTGTTGACTGCACTGCTTTCTGGAGAATCACTACGGGTCTTCACACTACCAGGAGATAGTAGAGATTGGCAACCACTGTGTTGTGTGGTGGAATACTGAAATGTCAGCCTGGCTGCCTCCTGTGTCAGTCCTCTGGCCAGGCACAAACTCCCCAAGATAGAGGGAATTTGCTCCAGGCTGCCCTCTCTCCGTCAGTTTTGGCACTGCAGGCAACAAGGACTGAGTTTGTGTATCCACTTGTGGGTTGAGATGACTTTTCTTTTGCCGTTCTTCCTTTCGTTCTTGCTTTCGTTTGTTCTGATCGTTTCCCCGACGTCCAACACCAGGACAAGCACTCTCAAGAACCAGGGCTCTTCTCTCATCTCTTGTTTTCTTTCCCCCCCTTAAGATTTTCTTTTTTTCCTTGAAGTGTCCCATAATGAGCAACAACAACGACAGTAAAAAGACAATAAAAACACCAAAAGCACTTCATGTCATGTAGCGGGTGATCGCTCTCAGAGCGTAGAGCAGTTCTGCCTGCATGCGCGCTTCCATAAGAAGCAGATTAACGTGGACCTGGAGGAGACAAGAGAGGAGACAAGAGAGACAGTTGTTACACATGAGTCAGTCGCTTCAAAAGGGCTCTATCAAAAAAGCAATAGGGAATGAGGCTTTCATCTCACCTTCTCAGAGTGCTGAAACTGCCTCCAGAAACTCTCATACATTCGTTTGGTGGTCTTCTCAGGGCTACACACCATGGTCTTTATATAGATCTTAAAGCTACGGTCCAACAGCTGGTTGATCTCCCCGTAATCATAGTCATCATACCTGAGCAAAGAGAGAAATAAAATATTAGGAAAAATGAAGCATATTTGATAACAGCACCTGATCTCTCTATGCTTCTTGTCTTAACTGGGGTTTCATTATATGACACCATTAGCTACATTGTGAAAACCTCGTCTTCTTGAGTAGGCAGCGACTGACCTAATGCCGAACATGCAGTGGATGTAGTTCCAGACGGCCCGGCGCAGCATGGAGGTGTCCACGTCCTTGTGTGTTGCCATGGTGTTGTAGGTCAGGTTGTAGGCCATCTGGAACTTCTCATCCAGCATCTGACCTACATCGGGGTACAGTCGGTTGACCAAAGAGAAACCGTGGTCCTCCCAACTGTAGTCCTGGAAAGAGAGGACGATGATAAGGAGTTAATGACGAGTCAGATGGTTTAATCATTTACAGCAGGGATGTGATACTATATGGTATGATGGTTGCGTTCAGAGTGTACGTGCTCTCTACCTGCACTCTGAAGGTGGGCACGTGCTCCCCCCTCCTGGAGAAGTCCTTGTAGCCATAGCTGGGGTCCTCAAAGTGGCGGGAGACGTCTCTGGAGGGGACGCACTCCTCGTCCTCCGCCGTGACCACCAACATGCTCTCGGTCTTCTCCCTCTCGAAGCGCGTGGCCATCTCCTCCTGGCTGGCCTCCTCCTCGTCGCGACACTCCTGCAGCTGCTTCATCTTCTCCATTAGCACCTCCACCTCGCCAGACAACTCCTACGCAAACATGGACACATTCTGGGTTAGGTAATGACCGTGCATGACAAAACCTCAACTACAAGCAACACCGTGGCTTAATCACTTCAAACCAGTTACTCAGAAACATACATAGGATACAGGGATTAGAGCTACTCGGAGGAATTTAGTTAATGCCACCTTTCACACGCTTCACTTCTTTCTTTCTTTCTTGCTAACGCACAAACAATCCATCCTTCATTGCTCACCTGATTGCCAAGCAGATCGTCATAGTGATTAGCGTGACTGTTGCCATTGGCGATGTCACAGACGCAGTACTGGCTGAGGGAGGGGGGTCTGAAAGTGTGTCCACCGTCGCAGTGGATCTCGGGGGTGATGCCGCAGCCGAAGGTGAAGGAGGCTAGGGAGTGGTAGTGTGTGAGGAGGACCACCGCGTGAATCAGCTCTGCTAGGGACCAACTATGCTCCTCGGCCTTCAGGAGGTGCTGGAGAAATAAGAGAAAGGAAAGATAAGCTATTAGCTATCACTAAACAATATACTAAACAGTCTCTCTCCTCCTCCTCCTCTACTGTGGTTATCCAGCAGCTACTACTTCAGTTCTCGTTGATTTCTCCCTTCCTAATACCATCTACTGTCATAAACCTCAGTGTAGCGGTCCAAGTTATACAGCTGTAGCAATACCCTTGTCTCCACCCATGATCTCAGCCTATTACATAAGGCCCTTTCTTGTGCACGCCCGCCCTCCCGTTCGCGCCCGGTGGCACCGTTCCACTGCGGCCACTCACCTCGATGTGTTCCTTGGTGAGAAGCCAAGGCCGGTGAGCCAGGATCTTGTTGAGCTCGCCGAGGTGCTGCAGCTTCTGCGGGGCTCCATCCAGGCCATTGAGCCACTTGGGATCACCCCCGACCTGGAGGAAATCGTTGACGTGCAGGTTGACCAAATAGGAACACTGGTGTCGGGCCGTCGCCTGCCGGATCACAGGGAGGGAGAGACTTTGGGTCAGGGCTTAAACACGTCAGAGTCTGCAGCTTTGAAAATGTGTTGTTTGCCATAAACCTGCATTGGAAAGCATAAATGTGTTCTTACCATGATGCCTATGTAGTGTCGGTAGTGCAGAGACAGGGGGCCGTCCATCTGCAGCAGGTAGTGCTGCGTCCGAAGAAAACTCTCCAGATACTGCGGGTGGAAGCCCATCACCAGGGAGATGTTGTCAAGGCGACCGAGGGCTGCAAAGGCATCCTCAAATATTGATTGCGTCCTGGTGTCCACTTTACTGACTTGAAGGATCTAACGGGGAGAATGGCAATAAATGAGACGTATGCAATGAGCATGAGATGTTCCCTACATCAACTTGACGTTGATAAAAGTTTCTAGTCTCTGTGAGATAACAAGACCCCCTCCATACCTCTTTTTCAGGGATGAATCTGCTTGGTCCATTACCTAGAGGTCTTGGGATCCTTACTCCCAAGTCCTGCAAGACAAAAAAAAGGAGAAAAGAGATACTTTTAAAAACCATATGAAAACTAAAAGGTGAGGGGGTGTAGCACCGTTCGGCTGCATCTGCTCTCACTTCTGCCACAGTCAAGTTTATTGCTCGGCCAGAGTGAGAAACCAGAGTCGCTTTGTTTCTCGACTGCAGTCAACCTGAGTCTTGTTGTTGTTTTTTATTAACCATGTATAAAAACCAATGCAAAAACTTCCATCTTAATAGCAGCGGCACTGCAGCATAGAACAATTCCCACTGTAAAATGCAGCTTAATCATAACACATGAATTACCACTCAAAATGTTCATAATTAACCAGGTGAGACAGTGCCTTTATGAACCATATGAATAAAGTGTCGTCTATCTGTTCTATGGTGTATGTTAACGCAGGTCGCTTGTCCGGACATGTCCGCTTGTCCCTCGCAGGGACTCGGTCGGTTTGTGCTCCGTCCCGCTGCGCACAATGAAACAACCCGAGAAGATGAATGAATGACAGCGAAACGGGGAAACATCGGGGACTTTAAAAAAAACAAACAAAACATACGCGATTCAAGATGTCTTTATAACACACCGACGTCTCCGGACGGTGACAATCCTGCGGCGTCTTTTCCAATGACAGAAAAAAACAGCAGAAACTCCTCAACGCGTAAACAAGTCTGCACACAAAAGACTGCACTGCAGAAACACACGAACAGGTCGCAGATGTTGTAATGTCATTTTCTCATCCCCACAGGAGTCTTTTAACCTACTCTTTAACTCACCTTTTTGCTCAGCCGTTCACAATGAGTGCATATCTTTAGCAGGTCTGTCACAGTAAACGAGTTATTCTCCACATTTCCCGTAGGTGCCACTGCGTGCCTCATGTCGCGTCTTGTCGCTGCGCTTCTTTATTGCTTTTCAGATATAAAAGCAACAGATTGAATGGCTGTTTCCTTCTCTCTTTGTTCCTTAGGGCACTGGGTACAGTGCTCAGTCGTCAGCTGTTGCAGCCCTACAGCAGAATACCGTCCTCTCTCCGCACATACATTCGGTAAATAAGCCGAGGTCCGTTTGACTGACGCGCCCCGCAGCCAATCACACGGAGAAAACAGTCTCCTTGGAGCCAATGGCGACGGAGGAGCCGGAGGGCTGGGGGCGGGGCGACCCGTGAGGAGAGAGGGGGGTCTAAACGTGAGCAGAGAGAACAATCCCTCTAAGAAAACATCATCACTTCTCTCTTCTTCTTTTGTTCCCTCCTGCCATTGATCATGATCGAATTCACTATTATGCACTGTACTCTGTATGCAAAATCCCCTTATCTGCTTGATTGTACTGTGCAATCAATTCAATCAATACATGATTAATTCAATTATGTTGACATGGAGTGGCCTTACAAGTTTCTAAGAAACATGTTTTTTTTAACATTGGCAATGGTAGCTGCTAATGCATGTGTCTGTAATCTAGTTCCCCATCTGTGTAATGTGCATTCAGTAAAAACAACAACCTACAGCCAGACAGCTAGCATGCAGCAGCCAGGGGGTGAAACTGAGCCCCAGCTCTCCTTGGTGAGCAGCAGCACCACAGCAGTAAACAAGGTAACTCTGCTGTGCAATGATCAGCATCAGCATACAGTGGACTGGATACCTGCAAGACCTGGTGCAATAACAAGCAGCCCTCCAGTTATTGGCTCTGTGCCACAGCCTATCAGACCAGAGATAATGCCATTCCTCAACCAATCAGCCCGGGCAAAATGACTCCTTTAAAGCCAGGAGGAAGTAGAGATAAGAAAGGCAGCTCTTATGGCTTTGTTTATCCCAGCTTGACAAAAACAGTCACTGGAACAGTGTATTTCTGCTTTTACACACTGTACTGTGTATGATTTGAGTTAATAATTGCTTTGAATTTTATCGGATGAGATGTACTGATAGCAACACTACATAGGACAAACATCCACTAAAGTTCATTCAGATATGGGGAAATTATTCTTACAAGAAATGTTAGAATTGTCTTATACATTTCTGATAAACAACAGCCAGCAATCCTGTGCGTGTGCGTGTGTGCTCATGCACACCTGCAGGTCATGTTTCACAGACTTCCAAATTAAATTTTGCATTCAATGGACTATTAAAGTAGTATTTTCTTTGTAGACTTATTTTATGAGGGGCAAAACTATAAACGTTTTATAGCAAAACTATAAAATAGTTTTGGGCATCTTAAACAGCTTAAATTCTGTGGAATAGCATCCTAGCTGGGGCGGCACGGTGGCTCAGTGGTTAGCACTGTCACCCCACAGCGTGGGGTTCCTCAGGGTGCTCCGGTTTCCTCCCACAGTCCAAAGACCTGCAAGTCTGAGGGACTGAAGACTCTAAATTGCCCATGAATGAAGCATGAGTGTGTTTGTATGTCAATCTGTGTCTATCTGTCTATGTGTTGGCCCTGTGATGGACTGGCGACCTGTCCAAGGTAACCCTGCATAGGAATAAGCAGGAATGGAAGATTACGATAGTCGTAGCTGCAACACAAATGGTTCACGCCCCAAGTGTGTGAGGACGTGAGTGTTTGGGAGGAGTGTGAAGAGATACCAATAAAAACCTGACAAACATGTTAAATTTGGAAGTGATGAGTGGGAACTAGAAACTCACCCTGCCAAGGCAAGGCGAGGCGAGGCAAGCAACTCTGCACTCTGATCAAGAGCCTTCCTGGTCAGTTTGGCAAGCGTCTGCAAGTCCCCCAGCACCAAACGCTAGATAGCACAGTATTCAGCAGGTTCATTGTGTGGGTCCAACGCCCCCTCCTCCCCCTCCCTGTCCTGATGCCACAGGCTGGGGTGCGGGGCAGCAGTAAACATGCCCCCAGGGCTGGAGTCAGCACTCTGCTGGGTGCTGCCGGGAGCCCCATGGCTCAGCAAAGTTGCAGAAGAGGCTGGTCAGCGTTAGGGCTTACGACACACCAAACCTTTTCACATAAAAGCGCTTAGGCTCGGGGGTCCGGCCTAGCGGACAGGGCCAAACACTATTGTTAGAGTGAACACACTGACTACTCTGTGGGGCTTTACTGTACCCACATCAGGGGCAGTGTGTGTGTGTGTGTGTGTTTCAGGCATATAGCCTACGCTCTCATCCAGAACGACTTACAAAGACTGAGCATGTCAGGGTTCTGTTGCTTTCTCAAGGAAACTTCAATATTAGCCATAGCAGGGGTTAGATGGGATGGACACTAAACCACTAGGCCACCACATCGTGTGTGTGTGTGTGTGTGTGTGTGTGTGTGTCTGTGTGTGTGTGTGTGTGTGTGTGTGGGCTATGACAACATTTGGGGGATAGTTATGATGGAGGGAAAGGCTTCTGGAAACTCCACAGGAATCACCCCAGATTTGTTTTA